>OX578139.1:24633979-24742693 GCA_951213105.1 Amaurobius ferox | reverse complement strand
AAAATTGACAAAAAAAATACTTATGAAATAATTTTTTATTAGAATGCGAAGATATACACCAAACTTCATGCCCAAACTATAAAATTGTGCTAATCTTGGGTTTTTTTTTTTTTTGATGCGGCTAAAAGTACCACATAACCTAAAAAGTGCAAATTTCGATGTAAATATAAATAAATATGAAATAATTATCCTATAGATACGGTTCAAACACCACTGGTAAGAATATTCTTTTTTCTTTCCTACTAGAAGGTAGGCCCGTCATATGACGGAATTAAAAAGTTGCGAAGCATTTCCTCCCATTTAGCGTTATTTTTATTAATTTGGTGATATTTTTATCAATTTGGTGACATTTTTATCAATATGGTGACATTTTTGTCAATTTGGCAATATTTAAAAATGTCACCAATTTTGCGACACCCCACCAAATGTTTCGTTAAGTATTCCTGACGGGCAGAGAAATGGGTTATTCATATAGTCGTTTGATATGTTATTTCCAAGATATTGAAGCGTCAATTTTATCAATTTGGCGACAATTTCGTTAATTTAGCAGTATTTAAAAAGGCCCGCCAGGTCGACGATATGCCTTCAAAATTCATCGCCAGAATTCTGCCAAGCGTTATAGACGGAGAAATAGGTTATTCTTATCATAGATTCTTACATTTTTCCCAATATATTGAATTTTCATCAATTTAGTCGTCATTTTTACCAATTTGGCTACATTTTTATCAATTTGGTGACATTCTTATCAATTTGGCGACATTTTTGTTAATTTGGAAACGTTTAACAAATCACTTCAAGTTGGCGATATTCCACCAATTTCGACACCAAAATTTCGCCAAGCGTTACCCATAAATATATAGATAAACAGACAGATAAATCAAGGTATTTATATTATTCTTTCCATTGTTGTTAAGTTAGAAACTCAGTAATAATATTTTCTGTCGCCAAGAAACTGATTTGTGCGAATATCGCTCAAAATCAGGCTGAAGCAGAAAATAACTGAAAAACCAATTTAAATTAAAATAAATATCGCTTAGATGCATCTTTCCCGGGTCCGGGAGTACCTATGTACCAAATTTAATGACCGTATAACCCTGAGATTTCCCGCTGCAGACCCCGCAGACATTTTATTATGTAAGATAAAACTTTCCTAATTGCAAGTGTAATGTTTTCCCGTTTTAATATTAGAAACTGTTTCTTAACGTACGAAAACAAAAATTGAACATGTTCTTTTTTTGAGAGAATTTCAAGTAGTAAAGGTTCATAATTTATCATACCCAAATAATACCCAAATACCATACTAAAAATATCTGATGTGGGCAACACATGACTTTTCTTATATAATGTAATAAATTTACTACTTTTACAGTAAAAAAATAGGTTTTTCTTATAGTAGATAGTGATATTCTTTCTAAGATATTGAATTTTCGACAATTAGTCGTCATTTTCATAGATTTAGCGTAGTGTTTATCCATTTGGTGAGATTTTCGTTAATTTGGCAACATTTCAAAAAGTCGTCAAGTTGGCGACATTCCGCCAGAATCGTCGCCAAAATATCGCCAAGCGTTATGGACGAAGAAATAAGTTATTCTTACAGCAGATAAATGACTATTGGCGATCAAATACAAAAGTATTACTCAAAGTATCTTTTTTTCATGAATGGAACGAGCTAGATCCACGAGAATGGTATCACCCAATTTATCGCATGGTATTACATATGAAAAGTGAACATGACTTTTAGTATATGACTTTTTGATATTTGTTTTCAAAAATGTGCAATATCTCAAGAACGGTTCATGTTAGCGTTCTAAAATTTATATCAATCGTTTTCTAATGAAAAATTACACAAGAAATGTCTATTTGCGTAACTTTATTAGAGGTTTTGATTTTTTGACGATTTTTTCAAAATTTCACTCGAAAATTAAAGAGGGTTCTGAACATTCGATTGCGTAAAAAAACAATAGGCTTCCAGTGTTTACGGATTGTGATTTTTGTACCAAATTTCGTTCGAATCGGTCCATTCCTTCGCTAGTTATCGCCTCCACAGACTCAGTGACACACACACATACTTTCACACACACACACACACACACACAGACATCACTTCAAAAATGTTTGATTCGTGATCAGGGATGCTTGAAACGTGTTCTCCCGTCGAAAACTCGAATTCGAATTTTAGACCCCGTCACAATACTTTCCTTATACGTTATGTATATAAGGAAGTAATATAAATACACGGAAATATATATTTTTACAGTTACTATTTACAGATTTTGAATAATTTTTAAATTGTAAACTTTCCCTATTGCGACATTTACCTTTCATTGTCTTCAAGAATTCATTTACTTTACTAATACGAAAAATTTGATACGGGCAGCACATGACTTTCATTACAGACTCAAATGCATTTAATCTTTGTTTCTTTCTTTCAAAATGCATTAAATTGGGTTTAATTGCACAAAGTAAAACGGATAAATATTTCAAATTAAAAATTTATTTATAATTATCCGCATTTACATTTTTGCTTAACTTGTCGTTTTCATCTGGCGAATTGTCGTATTTTCAAATAATGTTTTGTAGAAATTAAAGAGAAAATAAAGTATCTGGAGGCCGATAAGACCTAGAGTAATGAGGTTAGTCTTATTATTTTTGTCGTCAAAAATTTAAGTATAAAACAATAACTCAATTAATAAATTTGAGCATCTGTAGTATTTTTTTTTATTTCAGATTTTGACCGGTTTCAGGGGCAGATGTTATTTTCACGCATCAAGCCAAAATGTAATCAGCATCAGGGTGACCCAGAAGTGAATTACCGATCAAACTTTGAGATTTTGTCGAATAATTTTCGATGTAGAGTGGATACAGGTATTTTACAGTCACGCAGACAGACAAACACACAGACAAACAGACAGACACACAGGCAGACACACACAGACGTCACGCCAAAGTATATTCTAGAGTGTCTGAAATGTATAGATCCAGCGAAAGCTCGATTTCCGTCTTTGGACACGTTTTCTATGCTTTCCCTATAAAAAACTATACATTACCCTTCATTGAAAAGAAAGTAAAAAATCTTATGTGGGCAGCACATGACTTCTCCTACAGACTCAAATATTCATTTTCCTTCTAGTTCTTTAATAATTTAATATTACTTTCCCTGCAATACATGATAATGTATAGGGAAATTATTTAAATCATGTCGAAAATCCCAACCCGAGTTTTCGACGGATCAACACATTTCGGAGCCTCTAGAATCGAAAATACTAATTTTAATGTGACGTCTGTGTGTGTGTGTGTGTATGTATGTCTGTGCAATGAATGTATCCACTCTAACTTAAAAATCAATGGGCCGAATATCATAAAATTTGGTAAATAGAAGTCACTTGTGTGTAACCCTGGTGATGATTAGTTTCTGGTACGATTCAGAGTAAAAGAACCCGTTTTTTTTTTGCAAAATGGCCCTCAAAAATTGCCCGCATCCACTCTGAAAAACTAATAGATATAATTTTACAAATTTTGGTAGAGCATTCACTTGTGGATTACCCTGGTGCTATAGATTTTGGCACGATTTGAAAAAATATAACCTGCCTTTTTTGCGAAATGGTCAACACAAATCGTCAAAGTCTAAAATAAAAATCTACGTATGCTCAAATATATCAATTAAATGCTTGTTTCATAAGTAATGTTTAACGATAAAAAGAATAAGTTTAACCCCGTTACACTAGATCTATTCGTTCTCGAAATATTTTTGTTTTTTAGCAGTTTTGCTACGCCACCTTTGAAAATAAGTCCAGTTGCCAAATGACAACGAAAATTGAATTAAAAGTTCAAATTCATTGTAATTTAAAATAATTATGGCTGCTATTTTGTGCAATTAAACTCAATATAATGAACTATTGGAGAAATAAAAAGAAAACATGAATATGAATCTGCAGGGAAAGTCATGTGCTGCACACATCACATTTTATTGAGTCTAATTGTATAAAATAACACGCATTTGAAATTACACTGAATTTGCATTTTCATATCGATTTTCGTTTTCATTTGGTAACTGGGGTTATTTTCAAAACCAGCATAACAAAAGTTCGAATAATCTAGAATATGTAGAGAATGGCTAGTCCTAGAATAGCGGGGTTTACCTCATTCCTTTGATCTTCAAAAATTACATATAAAACAAGAATTTAATTGATGCATTTAAACATACGTATAGTCTTTTATTTTAAATATTTTTGCGGGCCATTTAGAAAAAAAATGCAGGGTTTTTTTCCCTGACTCGAACCGAATCTAGTTAGCACCGGGGTTACCCGGAATTGATTTATCTATCAAATTTTGTAAAATTTGATCAATTAGTTTTTTAGCTAGAGGGATACATACTATTATTTCTGTCCACTTCGCAAAAAAAGGCAGGTTCATTTTTTCCGAATCGTACCAAAACCTAATCAGCACTATAAAATTTTATGACATTTTGTCCATTCGTTTTTACGTTAGAGTGGATACATACATTGCACAGACAGCCACATGCACAGCCACACACACACACGTCGCGGTTAAAGCAGTTTTTTCGCATTTCAGAGGTCCCAAAACCTGTAGATCTGCCGAAAACTCGAGCTGCGATTTTCGACACGATTCCAATACTTTCCCTATACATTTCCATGTATTGAAGAGAAAGTAAAAAGATTGATAATAGAAGCAAAAATGTTCTGTTAAGTAAACTTCTGGTAGGAACGGTACATAATTTATTATCCTTGTATGTGCATATTATAGTTTCAAAATCAGCTTTAATTGAAAAAGGCAGTAGGGAAAACTTCCTGTTTTGTTTTTTGAACTTACAGTAATGAGCCCAAACTCAAACATTTGCTAATTCAAAAGTGAAAAAGAAATTGATTTCCCCCTCATCATTCAGCAATCATCACGAAATTTTACACCATCTGTATTTTTTCAGCGAAAAAATTTCATTGGTTTTTACGCGCCCCTCCGTTATTAACTATAACAATTCACCATGAAGGAACGTATTGGAAACATTTACAGCATTAGTTTTCGATGTAGCAAAATACTTACTTCAGTGACATGTGGAGACTTTTCATAAGTTATTAAATATCGTTAGACAATGTAATAAACTAGTTAATATGATATAGAAATATAGAAAGTGACGAAAATGAATAAATAATACAGTGTAATTTAAAATAATTATGGGTGTTATTTTGCACAAATTAAACTCAATTTAATGAATTATTGAAGCCATAAAGAGAATGTGAATGAGACTGCAGGGAAAGTCATTTGCTGCTTACATCCGATTTTTACATTTGATATATGCAACTTTTTACTTTACTATCCATTCATTTATTTATTCTCTGATTCATTTTCTTTGTAAACTACCTGTAAAACAAGTTGCAAAAAATTTTCGAATATGCATGTCAAGATCCAGCAGGCTCAAAGTAATGAATGAAGATTTAACAAATAGTTCTCTTACTGTTCCCGAAATGTTAACATACATCCATACGCCTGCTAACTGATGAATTTAAAAATAAGAGGATTTCCAACTTAGAGATGCAGTAAGAAATCGCACATTCATTCCATTAATGGGAATATTTCGGTGTTCTGTAACGCCTCTAACGTCGTTAAATAAATTAGTTAACCATTAACCAGAAAAAGAAATGCATAGCGATGTTTACGGAAGTTCTGATGATGTTATACATCTTAGTCTTCTGGCAAATGGGGAATTTTTTAACATAGCCTTAACCCTTCTTCCATACGTTAATATTTGGGTACTTTTAAAGAAACGGAATAATAATAAAGCATTTTTTACTTTCCCTGTAATACATGGTAATGTATAGGGAAAGTATTGGAATCATGTCAAAAATCGCAAGTCGAGTTTTCGACGGATCTACACGTTCTCTCACCTTTAAAGCATGTAGAAACTATTTTTAACGCGACGCCTTTGTGTGTGTGTGTGTGCGTGCAATGCATGTTTCCATTCAAAATCAAAAAATAATGGACCAAATTACATAAAATTTTATAGGTAAGTTACATGTAGGTGGCCCTGTTGTCGATTAGATTTTGGTACGATTCGGGATAAAATAATCTGCTTTTATTTGAGACATAGAGTGCACAATTCGTATGTATCCACTCCATCTAAAAAACTAATTGACCAAATTTCACAATATTTGTTATATAAGTCACTTGGGGATTACTCTGGTGCTGATTAGAGTTTGGTACAGTTTAGGTTAAAACCTATCCTTCTGAGGAATGACCCTTATAAATCATCAAAATATAAAATGAAAGATTACGTATGCTCAAATGTATCCATTAAATGGATGCTATATTTGGACGATGAAAAAACTATCAACCGTATTACTCTAGGACTAGCCATTTTCTAGATATTTTAGGTTTTTGCATTTTTACTACGCTTCCTTTGAAAATACTTACAATTATCAAATGAAAACGAAATGCGAATTACAAATGCAAATTTAGTGTCATTTCAAATAATTATGTATGTTATTTTGTGCAATTAAACTCAATATAATGAATTATCAAAGAAATAAAGAGAAAATAAATTTGAGTCTATAGGGAAAGTCATGTGCTGCCCACATCCTATATTTGCATTTGATGTATGAAACTTTGTACATTACTATCTGTTCATTTATTTATTCTCTTGATTCACTTTCTTTTTGCAACTTTTTTCACAACTAGTTTACAGACTTTCGTATATGCATGTCAAGATCCAGCCGCCTCAAAGAAATGAATGAAGATATAACAAATAGTTCTCTTACTGTTCCCGAAATGTTAGCATGCATCCAAACTTCTGCTAATTGAGGAAGGTAAAAATAAGAGGATTTCCAACTTAGAGATGCAGTAAGGAATCGCGCATCCATTACTTTAATGGGAATATTTCGGTTTTCCGTAACACCTCTATATGTCGTTAAATAAATTAGTCAACCATTAGCAAAAAAAAAAATGCGTAATGATATTTACGGAACTTCTGATGATGTTAGATCTTAGTTTTCTGGCAAATGGGGGAATTTTTTAACATAGAACTTCTTTTGAATGTTAATATTTGGGTAGTTTTTAACAAAACAGACTAATAATAAAACATTTTTTTCGTTTACATTTGTATAGTTTGGAAATAATCCGGATTAACGTTTTGTTTACGGGTGGGACAGCGTCCATCGGGGTCGAACTTTTTGGGATAAGGTATGTCAAATACCTGTCTTTTAGAGGTTCTTCGTTTGGGATGGATGCTGTCCCACCCGTAAGCAAAAGGTTAACTAAATTGATTTTTTTTTTTTTTTTTTTTTAATGTCCTTATGTAGGGATTCACATAAAAACAGAACTGATGGCATTTCCTATGAAGGAAATCTACACAACTCGTGTCTCGTAATCATCATTTTAGTTGTAAACACGCATTATAGATTTTAGGAGATATATTTTGTCAAACAGTTAGACATTACGAACTAATTATTTTACTACTTTCTCACAAGTAGTATTGAGAAAATATTTTCACTTTCTCGTATCATATAAATATAGTATAGAGAAAATATTGTTTTCACGAAAATTTTTGATTTCAAGATTTTGAAGCCAATATATGTTTCAAAACCTCATGAACACGTTTTGATTATATTTGGCGTGCCGTCTGTTTGTCTGTATGTCTGTAGTTTATTTCTTGTGTGCACAATAGCGCGCCCAAATATCAATGAATTGTCATTAATTTTTATATCCGACTTTATGATCGAAAAATCTAGAACTAAATAAACAAGAAAGATCAATCATGCTTAAAGCATTGATTATGAAACACTTTCCAACTTCAATGCAATTTTATTTAAACAAGTCTAAAATGCAATACATTCCTCGGTAATATTTTGAAACTTATCACAATACCGCATTAATTTATTATATTTGAAAACTTAAACCTTCATCGAATAAAATGAACTTCATTCAAATGACGGCATTGAAATATAAATTGCCTGGTTTAAACATCTTTAAAATGTTATACATTCCTCGGTAATAGTTTTAGAATTATCATATTACTACGATAATTCATTATATTTGAAAACTTCATCGAAAACAACTGAAATTAATTCAAATGACGTCATAGAAAAAATAACACGCCTGGATCTCTCCATAAAAACAGGGTTTCATTCATAACTTTCTCCCATTCATTTCATTCATCACAATACTATAATAATTTATTTTATTTAAACATTTTATTTAAGACCATGGAGCTACAAATAGTTAAACTCTATGCTTAAAATTTCATCGAAAAAAATCGTCCTTCTCTCTGTAAAATCAATGAATATTTCATTCATATCAGCTACGCAGACTCCATGAAATAAATGATTTTGTGTTAAAGAAATACAGCAATTCTAATTCAACTCATTCTACATATTTTGCTGTTTACATTTTACATAGGTGAAAAATAGGCTTAGTTGTAGAAAGGCTTAGTTGTAAAAATAGGCTTAGTTGTAGATGAGCATTTAAATTCAAATATATTATCATTGCGTTGTTTCAGTATGTAGATGCACAGAATTTAAGCAAAAATAAAGTAGTTTTAGGACGGATACAACACTCAATATGAATTAAAAAGAACTTAAAAAATCACGATTTTGAAACAAGATGGATGCCATATATCATTTTGAAGTGGATCATGTGATCGTTTCATATCATGGTCACGTGATCGTTTCATATAAGAGGTGTAATTATTATTTTAATTTTTATTTAAAAAACTACTGAATATATTTCGCTGAATTTTTTTTTATATATTTTATGGAACAATTTGAATATTACCTAAAATTTTCGAAGCAATTTGTGAATTTTAAATCCGCTTAAAAAATGTTTGAAAAAATAGGTCTTATAGGGCTCAATGTATTTCATTTTTTCAACCCGGGTTCAATCCAAAACTAATTGGGTGATATTATTCATTTATATTCCCATAGGTCCTACAGACCGTCTGAACGACATACTAAAATTTCATTTTGATTAAGTCATTTTTCCGGCAGTTATCGTGCTAACGGACAGACAGGCAGACAGACAGACAGACAGACAGAATGAACAAAGTCATAAACACTTTTTAACTTTGTTGTAAAGTGTTAAAAAAATTTAAATTCGAGCGAAAACTTCGAAATTTACTCAATTTCATATTTTTTCAACGTGGCAGTATAGGACAAAATTTGGCAGAATCATGCATAAAAGGGTAAAATAGTTTATTTATGGCTCAATGATCATGAGACTTGCAAATTTCAATCATTGTTGTGAGAAATAGTTGTGATCTATTTTTAACACTTTACAACAAAGTTGAAAAGTGTTTATGACTTTGTTCGTTTAGTTTGTCTGTCTGTCTGTCCGTTAGCCCGATAACTGCCGTAAAAATGACATAATGAAATTTTAGTATGTTGTTCAGACGGTCTGTAGGACCTATGGGAATATAAATGAATAATATCACCCAATTAGTTTTGGATTGAACCCGGGTTGAAAAAATGAAATACATTGAGCCCTATAAGACCTATTTTTTCAAACATTTTTTAAGCGGATTTAAAATTCACAAATTGCTTCGAAAATTTTAGGTAATATTCAAACTGTTCCATAAAATATATAAAAAAAAATTCAGCGAAATATATTCAGTACTTTTTTTAATAAAAATTAAAATAATAATAACACTTCTTATATTAAGCGATCACATGACCATGATATGAAAAGATCACGTGACCCACTTCAAAATGATATATGGCATCCATCTTATGTCAAAATCGTGATTTCTAAAGTTCTTTTTAATTCATATTGAGTGTTGTATCCGTCCTAAAACTACTTTATTTTTGCCTAAATTCTGTGCATCTACATACTGAAACAACGCAATGATAATATATTTCAGTTTAAATGCTCTTCCAAATTTGATTATTTCTACTATTAAGCCTATTTTTCACCTATGTAAAATGTAAACAGCAAAATATGTAGAATGAGTTGTATTAGAATCGCTGTATAATTCTTTAACACAAAATCATTTATTTCATGGAGTCTGCGTAGCTGATATGAATGAAATATTCATTGATTTTACAGAGAGAAGGACGATTTTTTTCGGTGAATATTTAAGTATAGAGTTTAATTACTTGCAGCTCCATTGTCTTAATTTTTAAATAAAATATATTATTTTATTACTGTGATGAATGAAATGAATGAGAAAATATTTATGAATGAAATGTTGCTTTTATAGAGAGAGCCAGGCGTGTTATTTTTTCTATGGCGTCATTTAAATGAATTTCAGTTGTTGTCGATGAATTTTTCAAATATAATATATTATTGTAGTATTATGATAATTTTAAAAATATTCCCGAGGAATGTATCACATTTTAGAGATGTTTAAACCAGGCAATTTATGTTTCAATGCCGTCATTTAAATAAAGTTCAGTTTTTTCGATGAAGATTTAAGTTTTCAAATATAATAAATTAATGTAGTATTGTGATAAGTTTTAAAATATTACCGAGGAATATATTGCATTTTAGCCAAGTTTAAATAAAATTGCATTGAAGTTGGAAAGTGTTTCATAATCAATGCTTTAAGCATATGATTGACCTTTCTTATTTTTGTTAGTGACGTCACTCATCCCCAGTCGGAAGACAAGTTAACCCCTTCCCCTAGATGTACATCGTCAAGAATAGTAGCAATCAAAAAGAGTTTTTCAAGCCCTTTAAGGGGACGTTATAATTTTGTAATTTTTTTTAACGAACATTTGAAAATGCTCCTTGCGTGCCATTTGTTCACATTTGTTATTCATTTTACATTATGATCACTCAAGAAAACATTATGAACAAATTTGAGTATTCAATTTTAAATCTCTTAGAAAGTTAATTTTTTTAAAATATTTTTTGCATTAAAACTTAATTTTCATCATTAATTATTTTCTTATTCACTTTTAATTATCTTAATAAAGTCCAATTATAAAATGCATACCCAGTTTCATTAAAATGTATGAAAGGTGTCGTTTTGCTAAATTTCATGCATTTCAGACAAAAAGTAAGACGCATGGAGCATTATAAAAATTTTGAAAATACCGTTTCGAAAAAATGCATTCAACCTTTTGCTTACGGGTTGGACAGCGTCGCGGGGGGAGGGGGGGACAATCGCTGACAGAAACATTGCTCCTGCCGCAGCAGGTGCAATGTTTCTATCGGCGATTTCCATGGACGCCAATGCCTGCAAAGCGGAATCGAACTGTTTGGGATAGGGTAAATCAAATACCTGTCTTTTTGGGAAGTTCTTCGTTTGGGATGGACGCTGTCCCCACCCGTAAGCAAATGTTAAATGTGTAAAATAATTATATACTATATTAAAAACTTTTTTAGTCGATTTTTGCTCATTTCAACGTCCACTGTTCCCTTAAAACGTAGTGTAACACGCTATAATAGTAATAATTTGGACTCACAATACATATTTTCAAAAATGTTCTTGTGAAATTTGGAAAAAAACAGACACAATACTCAAAATATGATTGTTGTATGAGAAAGTCGAGTTGAGCCACAATCCAATTAATTTATGTTTGTTGTTGATCTAACATTCAACCTTATTCAGTAATTAAAGTATTTTTTGTAATTAAAAATTCATATTTTTTAACATGGTAGCGTGGGACACAATTTGACATAATCATGATGCATAAAAGAGTTTCGGATTCCTCAAAGATCACGAGACTTACTACTTCCAACCATTGTTGTGAAAAATAACCGCAATATAAATTTCTGTTCATGACGTCATTAACCCTCCCTTCGAAGACCAAGTTACATGCCACCCGGGGGTATAGTGTCAAGAGGGGTATAGTGTCAATATCTTTAGATTAGACTGATTAGATTACTAAAAGCAATTGCAGGCGATGGAAGAAAAATAAAATATAAGACGAGCATGATCGTCACACTACGTGGCTAAAGCCATAGAAGTTAGAATAAATATGAAGATGCAATGAGCACGAAAACAGGAAAATGGCTGCTACCGTGGTAATCACGGTTAGTAGACAACAATACTCACGCAGAATTTTGAACATTTTGCGTTCGTGTGTGCTTTCTTGATTAATTTTAAGGTACTTTTCTAACACAAAGGAATATTTATAAAATAATAAAGAACTAGAAAATAAAACAAAATAAATGTATTCAGTAAGGATATTCTTTCAAAGATTTTTTTCGATTAAACCGATTTAAAAATAAATTCCTTTTACGAAGATGCAATATGAGATAAATATTGACAACAAAATTGGTTAAATATTGACAACCAAAATTGTCCAAATGGTAGCGTATAATATGAGTACCAATATAGGCTGATAACGTACATTCCAAAAGAATGCCAATATTGGCCCAATTTAGACGGGTTTTTTTAATTATTTCCAATGAAATGACAAGATATATAGTTTAATCTCCCAATATTGGAATGTTACTGGGGATATACCTAAAAGAACTGTCTAAGAACAACCTATGGAGCAAGTAAAGAAACAATCTGATGTCGGCAGCACATGACTTACCATGCAAACTCAAATTCATTTTTTCTTTTCATTAAATTAAGTTGAGTTTAATTGCACGAAATAACACTAAATTTGTATTTTTAATTCATTTTTTACATCCTTGCAATACATGGTAATGTATAGGGAAAGTATTGGAAACATACCGAAAATCACAACTCGAGTTTTCGTCGGATCTACACGTTTCGAGACCTCTAGAATACGAAAAAACTATTTTTAGCTTGACGTCTGTGTGTCTTTCTGTCTGTCTGTGTGTCTTTCTCTCTGTCTGTCTGTCTTTCTGTCTGTGCAGATATTGTATGCACTCTAACTAAAAAACTAATTGACCGAATTTCATAAAATTTGGTAGGTAAGTCACTGGTGGGGGGGGGGGGGCGAATCTGGTGCTGATTAGTTTTGGGTAAGATTCGGGATAAAAGAACCCGCCTTTTTTGCGAAACGGCCCACAAAAGCCTGTATCAACTTTAGCTGAAAAACTAATCGACCTAATTTCACAAAAACCGGTTCATAAGTCACTTTTGTATGTTACCCTGGTGCTGATTAGATTTGGGTACGATTAGGAAAGGAATAACCTGCCTTTTTGTGCAAAATGGCCTTCAAAAATCGTCAAAATCTAAAATTAGAAACTACGTATGCTCAAATATATCCATTAAATGCTTGTTTTATACGTAATTTTAATGAAGAGAAGAAAAAGACCAATCCCATTGCGCTAGGACTAGCTGTTCTCGAGATATTTCAGATATTTCGTATTTTCTCTACGCCACCTTTGAAAATAAGTCCAGTTACCAAATGAGAACGAAAGTTAATTTAAAAGTGAATTAAATTTAATTAAAATGAAAAGAACGTGGATATAAGTATGCAGGGAAAGTCATGTGCAGTCCACATCAGATTTTTACTTTCCCTGCAATACATGGTAATGTATAGGGAAAGTATTGGAATCATGCTGAAAATCGCCACTCGAGTTTTTGATGGATTTACAGGTTTCGAGACCTCTAGAATACGAAAAACCTATTTTTAGCGGGACGTCTGTGTGTGTGTTTCTCTGTGTGTGTCTGTCTGTGTGTGTGTCTGTCTGTGTGTGTGTGTGTCTGTCTGTGTGTGTCTGTCTGTGTGTCTGTATGTCTGTCTGTCTGTGCCATGTATGTATCCACTGAAAAACTACTTCTTAAAATTTGGTAGGTAAGTCACTTGGATGAGACCCTGGTGCTGATTAGTTTTTGGTAGGATTCGTAAAAATAGAACCCGCCTTTTTTTGCGGAATGGTCCGTAAAAATTTCATGTGTCCATCGTAGCCAAAATACTAATTAACTAAATGTCTCAATTTGGTATATAAGTTACTTAAGGGATACTGTGTTGCTAATAAGAGTTTGGTACAATTAGGAAAACCTGCCTTGTTTTTACGAAATGGCCCTCAAAAATCATCAAAATCTAAAAAAAAAAAAGACTACGTATGCTCGAATGTATAAATTAAATTCTTGTTTTATACGCAATTTTTTACGAGGAGAGGAATATAACACTCTAATATGCTTTAGGACTAACCATTCTCAAGATACTTGGGATTTCTTGCATTTTTGTTACTCCGATTTCGGAAAATTGTTCAGTTATGAAATAAAAACAAAAACTGAATTAAAAATGTAAATTTAGTGTTATTTGGTGCAATTAAACTCATTCTAACGAATTATTAAAGAAATAAAGAAAATAGGAATTTGAGACTGCAGGGAAAGTCATGTGCTGCCCACATGAGATTTTTATTTTTATTTAGTAACTAGCAGCATACCCGTTCTTCGTACGGAGTATATAATATAAATAAACTTAAAATTCACAATCATGTGCAAATTCCTATAGTATATTAAATGACATGCTTAATCAAAATATTCTGTTAAAATATTTAATACAATGCTCCTAAAAAGAAACCTCAGGATCTCTGTTCTCACTATACAAAATTATCTTCACGGGTAGATCTGAAGAATAAAATATCCTGGCCTTTTTTGCAAGCAAATTTATAAAAAGTATGGAATTGAATCAATGTATGCAAAATAATAGCGTATTGTATGGGACCCGTACTACTTATATACGCGAATATTAGAAGATATAACCTGTATTATGACATTACATGTATACATTGAAAATATCAATAAATCCGTAATCTTTAAACCAGTAGGCAGTAATTAATTCCAATATGTGCCCAAATGAAAGTACTAAAATTATATGGAAAGATAAACCCGTACTACTTATAATGTCATGGATTAGAAGATATGTCCTAGTGCTAGTAAAAGATTACCCGTATTATAATATTTAGTTTGAAAAATTTTTGCCAATATATAACAGATTACTTAATAAATTAAAAATATCAATAATCCCCGTGATCTTCATACCGGAAGGCTTGATTCTAATATATGACAATATACATGTACTACTTATATTCTCTTACATTGGAAGATATACCCGTGCATTTGTAGAAGATTACTCGTACAACGTACAATATATGAGTTTCAACAATTTTTGCCGCAATAAAACAATGCCATAAGAAATTGAAAATATCAATAATCTCTGAATCAATAATCCCCGAAAACATCAATAATAATAATGTTTAAACATGAAGATTGTAATTGATATTATCCAGTCAAAAATACGATGGCAATGAAATTTATTTTATATACATATCTTCATCATTAAAATCGGAAAAGATTTAATAAAAATCTTCTTCCTCATAAACACGTTAAATTTAAATCCGTTGTTAAGCGACATGTAATGATTTGCTTCAAATAAATTGGTGGTCAAAATATCGTCTGAATATCTTTAATGAAGGTTTGGCGACATTTTAAAAAATCGCCAAATTTATCGCCAAGTGGGACTGTAGAACTGACAGTCCCACTTGGCGATAAATTGACGAACCATCATCAAAATATTATCCCCTAAACAAACACAATTTCGTTTATTTAGGGCAATTTATCAATTTCAAAATATTTTTATGGATTTATAAATATTTTTATCAATTTGGTGACATTTTAAAAATTCGCTAAATGGGTTACTAAGTAGGGCGGTTGAACTGACAGACAAATGCTAACGAAACACCATTTCAGTACTTTTAACAAAACAAATTTAATTTCATTGATTTGCGTCACTTTTATCAATTTGGAGACATTTCCACTAATTTGGTAAAGTCCACTAATTTGGTTAAGTTAGCGATATTCAGCCGAATTCGTAGCTCTAAATTCGCAGATCTGAATAAAATATCGGAATAAAACAGTATATAAGTTTATTAGCTAAACACAATATATAAGCTTAAAACCTCTTTGCTAAAATACATGAAGTGATGTATGCAGTTCGCAATTAATATAATTAAAAAAAAATCAAACCGATCATTTATAAGATATATTTTAATATCCATTTATTTATTATTCAAATCGAAAAAATAATAATAATCATTAACAAACACATTTAATTCCATTCCTTTGTCGAGCAACATTATATAAGATAGAATCTTCCTCATAAAATGCGAAATTAAATAACCATTTTAATTTCTTTATACTTCTAATCGTTGAGTAAAAGCGTGTGAAATATAAAACATGGAGGTAGATTTTTCCATTTAAATTCATGTGTCATACAATTTATGCTTTCAGATAGTGACTATTTAATGCAAAAATCCTGCATCAAACTCAAAAATAAAGTTTTAATTCCCTTTGACGTTTTAAACAAACGATTTTTATCCTTTCCGTTTGGATAAACCACGGAGTTGGAGAGTAGAACTCCTATAAAAAAAGTTCCGTTTTTCATTAATATCTCGACAACCCCTGGTCGTCTTAGAAACTCGAAACTTGGGCAAAATTTATGGGGGGATATTTCAAGGCCACCCACAAAATTTCATTAAATTCGGTTCAGCCGTTCTCTCGTGATAATGAGACAAACGAAAGTTTCGTTTTTTACTAATATCTCGAGAACCACTGGTCGTAGAAATTCCAACTATAGACTAAATTTTAAGTTGGGCTATTTCTAGGCTACCCACAAAATTTCATCAAATTCGGTTCAGCCGTTCTCCCGTGATGACGGGACAAACAGACAGACAGACAGACAGACAGACAGACAGATTTTCATTTTTATTTATATAGATTGAACATTTTCCCAAAGGCGTCGTAAAAAAAATGCTAAAAATCTCAAATATCTCGAGAATGGTTAATCCTCGAGTAATGGAGTAAATCTTATTCTTTTCCTCATCAAAAATTACATATAAAACTAGTATTTAATTGATACGTTTTTGTATACGTAGTGTATTTTAGATTTTGGCAATTTTTCCTGGCTACTTCGCGAAAAAAGGCAGGTTCTGTTTTCCCGAATCATACCAAAATCTAATCAGCACCAGGGTAACCGAGAAGTGACTTATCCCCAAAATTTTGTGAAGTTTGACAAATTTTTTTTTAGCTAGAGTGGAAACAGACAATTTTTGCAAGCCATGTCGCGAATAATGTCTGTTTCTTTTATCCCGAACTGTACCAAAGTCAAGTCACACAACAGATTAACCCACAAATGATTTATCTATAACGTTTTATGTAATTTGGTCCATTAGTTTTTCATTTAGAGAGGATACATACATTGCTCAGACAGACAACACACACAGAGAGAGACACTCACAGAGACACACACATAGAGACATACAGACTTCACGCTAAAAATAGTGTTTTCGTATTCTAGGGTACTCGAAACGTGTAGACCCGTCGAAACTCGAGTTGGGATATTCGACATGATTCAAATACTTTCTCCTATACATTACTATGTATTGCAGGGAAAGTAATAACAGAAACATAAATTAAGATAAAATCTTAGGTGATTTTATCATCTGTAAAGTTTTATGAAATTTGATCCATTAGTTTTTCAGTTAGAGTGAATACATACATTGCTCAGACAGAAACATAGACACATATACAGACACACACACATACATACACACAGACGTCACGTTAAAAATAGTTTTTTCTGCGTTCTGAAGGTCCCAAAACGTGTAGATCCATCGAAAACTCGAATTGCGATTTTCGACATGATTCCAATGTTTTCCCTATACATTACCATGTATTGCAGGGGAAGTAATAACAGACACACAGAGTAAGATAAAATCTCGGGAGATTTTATCAATTGTAATCCCTGAAATTCAGGAAAAAATTTTTTTGGGCGGGATACTCATCCCGAGTTAGAACATCCGATTGCGATCGATCCGACCCGCATCTATTTGTAAGATAAACATGGGTGTGAAGATAACCCAATTTTCTACCTAGCATTGGGTGGAGGCGCAGTTACTTTAAGCACTGTTTGCATAAGTAATGGGGACAATGGGCGGTTGTTAACCAGACATTAATTTAAGGGGTCTTATACATAAAATCTGAGGCAACTAAAATATGTGCAATTTAGGGTGTCCCCCCCAAATTTTTTTAAAAATATTTTGACTCTCACCCCTAAAAAGTTTTTTTTTTGTGTACTTAAGACCTCTTGTAAAATTTCAGCTTAAAAAAATATTTAGAGGTCCCTCAAGGTCGAAGAAAAGTTTAATTCGATAATATTTTACAGTTGCTTACAAAATTTTTATTTTTTAAATATATTTTTTATTTAAAATGTTACATGCGTTTAATATGTCGATTCTATGAAAATTTACCCTATTGGTAATATTTAGTGCAGAAAATATAAGAAAACTTATTAAGAAAATGACAAAAACAAACTGTATTCAAAATTGCAAAATGCAATGTAAAAATAATGTTTTACAGCAAAATTTACCTGTCAAGTTTAACCAGATAATAAAGAGGAAAATATTGCATAACATTCTATAAATAGCATAAGTAATGAGTTTAACATATCTTGAAGCTCTTTACGGTTGCACTTTGCGAAGTTCTTTCTATGCATTTCAACTACCTGCAATAAATATTGTTTTTGTTCTTCATCTTTCGTTGCATCATTATAACTTTCGATTAATGCTATGCCTCGCTCAGCACAGTCATTAACACATGGCAAGTGTTTTGTTCAGCTTCTTGTGCAAGATTGTGTTTCTGGCCACTTCTCAACAGGCAGGCTTAGGAAGCTGTCGTCTATTTGTGCAGTGTGAAAGAAATTGCGAGAGATATTTAAGCCATCAAATTTTAAAGGAAGTTTCTTTAATAAGTGCAAATTCTTTTTTTCACTGATTTTACTAACTAACATATATTTCTCCTCGGCACTTAGAAGTTTCGAAAACAAACAAAGAGTGGCAAACTCTTCACTTAAATACCACGAGTGGCATAAAATCATCTGCAATCCTGTTTTGCTTAGTTGTATATCATCATATTCATGCAATCTTTGTATCAATAAAACATCGTTCACTGGTGCATCTACAGTAGACTGGCATGTGTACCATGATTGAATGTATACACATACAACAAACCGATTGAACTTTTGAAAACCTTGAAATTGTTGAGGTGTCAATAGTATTATAGATTCATTTCCATCAAACAGTAGTTCAATTTTTAAAGAATAAATGCCATCGAGCTCTGTGGAGAGCAGCTGGTTTCCGAATAATATTGTTCACATCCATTCCAATCATAAGAGCGGAAATAATTAATAGTTCTCTGTAATCATTTCTAGGAAAGTGTTTAGCAGCTGTCTAAAGTTGATCAGTAATACAAATTTTCAAATCTTCGGATGTTACTATTAATGGCGTTTTTTGACATTTTGGGTTGTGATGGTTAAGTTCAATCCATTTTTATCGCAATCTTTTAAACATAATAATTTAAGGTCCACTTGATGGTCCAAAACATACATTAAATATATCTGAAAGTAACACTTCAAACATGTGGTGTCTACAGGCTAACCACAGAAGGCTTCTTCCTATTTTATTTTCAAAAAGGACACATGCTCCTTTAAACTTTCCAGTATTTGCGGAGGTTGTGTCGAAGCACATACCAATAACCTGAGAATCACGTTCCCATGACTGTAAAAGTTCAAAAACCCCATTAGCTGCTGCTTCCCTTGTACCAGATAACAGCTTAGGAATTCCAAGAAGTTTTGTACTACTATCTTTTGGAGAGGTAACTAACACTATCAAACGGTCAACCTTTGTTTCATTTAATGATAAATCAGGTAATAACTTACCGTCCCAATGAACTACTGATTTTGAGGTATGAAATTCCATTTTTATCTGTTGCGCAGTTTCACAACGTAAACGTTAAACATGTAGATACGAAAGTCCTTCCGAGAGGTTGGTGGTAGGGGAAGGAGGGTACGGTCCCTGTGGATGCCTCCCCCACTTTTTTCCGGTCACATTTTCCATTTTTGGGTGCCACTTCCCGGCCGTCCAAATGGTTACCTTACACCTTTCTGGTAGGTCGGACGGTCTGGGTCTCAAACAAACAAACAAACAACGTAAACGTTGACGTTCACGATGAACTGTACTTTTTGAAAGAGATTTTAAAGTTTCATTACTCTTTGAACAGTCTGCTTCACCATCACCACCACCAGCAGCCATGTTTAAGATAGATGCAAGTAGCATTGTTGACTTTCTTATATTATTTCTATCAAAAGCAGCAGCAACTTTTGGTGTTATGACACACCTTCGACTTCGCCCATCTTTACCTGTATGCTTTACCTGTATGCTTCTCACGTAATAATTTTTTTCTGGTGTAATTTCTGCAGCATATTCATCATCAGAGTCTTCTGTAGATTTTTCACTTTGTCTCCTCAGTCTCATCCATTGTTGAAGTAGAAGATGCAGTTGATAAAGCTAAGGAATTCTGAGATGAAGCAGCTTCTTTCAATCGCTTTGCAAAATTTTCCTGTCGGTCAGCTGATCTTTTCTCACATGCAGAAAGCTTTCTGTCCAGAGATCCAATGCAACCTTTCCTAGATTATCTTTGTAATCTGAGAAACTGACGGTCCTCTTCATTTTTAATAAGCTGTTCTGAATTAGCATGACTTATGTCAAATAACATATCCAGATTTTTACTACACATTCTTTGATTTTCTTGGTCTTTTGCTTTATTCCTTTTTTTATTTCTCATTAAGCCTACTTGTTTAGATACTAAAGCCTACTATAATAGATACTAAAAATTTGTTAATAATGAAAATAAAATATATAATTGATCATCATCATCACTTATGCTTTTGATTAAAATTCAAGATTTTTACATAAATCAGTGTAGCTTGTGTGACCTTGAGGGACTTCTTAATCTTTTCCAAATGAGCTCTAACTTCATATATTTCATTAATAGGGCTAGAAGAAACTTTTTAGAGGGTGAGGTCCACCCTTTTTTAACACTTTACAACAAAGTTGAAAAGTGTTTATGACTTTGTTCATTCTGTCTGTCTGTCTGTCTGTCTGTCCGTTAGCACGATAACTGCCGTAAAAATGACTTAATCAAAATGAAATTTTAGAATGTTGTTCAGACGGTCTATAGGACCTATGGGAATATAAATGAATAATATCACCCAATTAGTTTTGGATTGAACCCGGGTTGAAAAAATGGAATACATTGAGCCCTATGGGACCTAATTTTTCAAGCATTTTTTAAGCGGATTTAAAATTCACAAATTGCTTCGAAAATTTTAGGCAATATTCAAATTGTTCCATAAAATATATAAAAAAAAATTCAGCGAAATATATTCAGTTGTTTTTTAAATAAAAATTAAAATATTAATAACACCTCTTATATGAAGGGATCACGTGTCCATGATATGAAACGATCACATGACCCACTTCAAAATGATATATGGCATCCATCTTGTGTCAAAATCGTGTTTTCTAAAGTTCTTTTTAATTCATATTGAGTGTTGTATCCGTCCTAAAACTACTTTTTTTTTGCCTAAATTCTGTGCATCTACATACTGAAACAACGCAATGATAATATATTTCAGTTTAAATGCTCTTCCAAATTTGATTATTTCTACTATTAAGCCTATTTTTCACCTATGTAAAATGTAAACAGCAAAATATGTAGAATGAGTTGTATTAGAATCGCTGTAATTCTTTAACACAAAATCATTTAGTCCATGGAGTCTGCATGGCTGATATGAATGAAATATTCATTGATTTTAGAAAGAGAAGGACGATATTTTTCGATGAAGTTTTACGCATAGAGTTTACTTACTTGCAGCTCAATGGTCTTAATTTTTAAATAAAATAAATTATTATAGTATTGTGATGAATGACATGAATGGGGGAATTATTTATGAATGAAATGTTGCTTTTATAGAGAGAGCCAGGCATGTTATTTTTTCTATGACGTCATTTGAATGGATTTCAGTTGTTTTCGATGAAGTTTTCAAATATAATAAATTATCGTAGTATTATAATTCTAAAATTATTACCGAGGAATGTATCACATTTTAGAGATGTTTAAACCAGGCAATTTATATTTAAATGCCGTCATTTGAGTGAAGTTCATTTTTTTCGATGAAGATTTAAGTTTTCAAATATAATAAATTAATGCAGTATTGTGATAAGTTTTAAAATATTACCGAGGAATGTATTGCATTTTAGACATGTTCAAATAAAATTGCATTGAAGTTGGAAAGTGTTTCATAATCAATGCTTTAAGCATGATTGATCTTTCTTGTTTAAAAAAAATTACACTGTATTTTGGGACACCCTAATGTGCATGTTATTTCAACCTTTCAAATTAAAGTAAACTTTTAACCCTCGTTTTTGTGAAAATAATAGGATTCTTCCGAATTTAGAGCCTTCCAGAAATTTTTGGTGGGATAATTTATACCGTACTGTTATTTTTGTCAAAAGAATTTTCTTTCTTTGAAATATATGTTTCCCAAGATCTACTATAAATAAAGTTTGGATGATATCAAATATATATTTAGTATAAAATTACAATGCTATTACTTTAAGCACTGTTGTTCAGTTACTTTAAACACTGTTTGCATAAGTAATGGGGATAATGGACAGGGCGTTAACCAGGCGTTAAATTAACGGTTCTTATACATAAAGTTTGAGTCAACTAAAATTTATGTGTGTCAATTTAACTTCTGAAGTTAATGTAAATGCTAACCCTCATTTTCATAAAAAATAGCACCAATCTTTCGAATATAGTGTTTTTGAGAAATTTTTATCCCATTCCCATCGTCAACACCGTGAGGGTTTCCTACACACCTACACGAAAAGATACGATGATTCTAATACTTATCGAGTTATTTGATTGGTTCCTTACATTCTATGCATCCCTGTATATATTTAACATCTTCTAAACAAAACTAACGAAAATCAATTTAACCTCTGCAGTTAAAAAATAAATGTTTTCTCGGGCACAGGTGAAAACACATTTTTATCGATAAATAAGATTAGTTTTACTTTTCAACTGCAACTAAGATGCACACCTTAAACAGCCATTTAGCTAAACTCTATATTTTCTTCCAAAGTACCCTCGACCGATTTTGACGTTAACTCTTACTTCACTAAGATTAGATTAAGTTACTCCGTGAAAGGAAAGAAACAAAAAGGTTGGAAAGGAGTATCAGGGTTGAATGTTAAAAGATAATCTTATTATGTAATCTTTGTGTATCAGGAGAAAATTCAGTTACGACTTTTGCCGTTAAGTGCATAACGCGAATGTTACCAAGAATGACGAAATTAATTGTTGTGAGAGGTGTCAGATTTTTGTTGCTACCACCAGAAACATTTAAGAGAGTGGTTGTAGAATGAAAGAATATTATATTGATCGTGGTATTTATGGGAATTCTTTGATTTAGTACGGCAATTCTATTCTAT
This sequence comes from Amaurobius ferox, assembly GCA_951213105.1. NCBI lineage: Eukaryota > Metazoa > Arthropoda > Arachnida > Araneae > Amaurobiidae > Amaurobius > Amaurobius ferox. Next base: position 24,719,479 of record OX578139.1, on the reverse strand, counting down.
TTTACTTGTGGTTGTATATCAATTTACTTGCGATTGCTTACCATTCCTGTCGTGAATCATTGGAGTATTTATGGAATTATCTGAGAATAAAGTTTTGGTTATTTTGGTCCAACACTTTATTTTATAAATGCTGTTAAATATCGTGTTCAGGAACATGTGAGACTTTTTCAAAATAAGAAGTGCTCGAGTCTTCAACTGCTGAATATTTTTGGAATTTTAATCATGTTTTTAATTTTTAGGACCTTATGATCGTTTTATCGCCTAAATCTATTTTTTAATTGGATTTTCATGTAGTTCATTTTTTTTCTCATATGAACTCCCTTTTTAACGATCATTCTCCCTTCATCTCTTCCGTTTGAAAATATTTCATTTAATTCCTAAATGTTCTCTTCTTATTTTTATTTTTCGAAATATTTCGTTTAATTCCTATATGTTCTATTTTTATCGTACAATTTTAGATGGTGGTAATTCACTTTACTTTGTTTCTATAGTTTGATGAAGATAGTAAAATATAAGTAATGATGAAGATTGATGAAGATCGTAAAATGATTCATAAAGATAGTATATCATGAAGATAGAAGATAGTAAAATGATTTGTTTCTTTATATTTTGTTTTATTCTACCTAATATTGGTAGTGTTTATTGTCCAGTATTTTGTACAGTGCTTTTAACGGCTATTTTTCTTATGTAGTTGACGTCGGCTCATGCCGTTTCCTAGAACTCTTTAGGACTGTTCCCTACGTTGTGTGTTTATTCCTGATTTTCCGTAACACTTTATTGATTGGTTTATTTTACGGCTTTTGGTTTACATATATTCGGCACATGCGGGCAACGAATCTCTTCTAATCATAATTATTAATTACTGCACGATACTATTAACAAGTTTGGAATTATGCCCGACTGGGGAAATTAGCATCAATAAACCGGTTTCATATTTTCCAGCAATCATAAGCAGCAAGCAGTCATTACTGCAATTACAGTCAGGATCTGACTTACAAATGATGAGGCCCAGGGGCTTGTTGGTTTTAGGGGACCTCTATACATATTTATCCATTTTCTTGTACCGTCAGCCATAAATTATGCGTTGAAATAAATATAAAATATTAAGAAACAGAACTTTAGATGTAGATAATCACAGTGTTACAAATTTGACTAAAAGTCACAGTAAAGCATTAAAAAAAAATCTGATGTGGGCAACACATGACTTTCCTTATATAATATAATGAATTTATTACTTTTACAGTAAAAAAAATAGGTTTTCCTTATAGTAGGTACTAATATTCTTTCTAAGATATTGAATTTTCGACAATTAATCGTCATTTTCATTGATATAGCGTCATTTTTATTCATTTGGCGAGATTTTTGTTAATTTGGCAACATTTCAAAAAGTCGCCATGTTGACGATATTCCGCCAAATTCGTCGCCAAAATCTCGCCAAGCGTTATGGGCGAAGAAATAAGTTATTCTTACAGCAGGTAAATGACTATTGGCGTTCAAATACAAAAGTATTACTTAAAGTATCTTTTTTCATGAATGGAACGAGCTAGATCCACGAGAATGATGTTACCCAAATTATCGCATGGTATTACATATGAAAAGTGAACATGTTTCTCAATAGGATATATATTTTTTTTAATTTTATATGACTTTTTGATAATTTTTTTGAAAAATGTACAATATCTCGAGAACGGTTCATGTTAACGTTCTAAAATTTATGTCAATCGTTTTCTAATGAAAAATTACATAAGAAATGTCTATTTGCGTAACTTTATTAGCGGTTTTGATTTTTTGACGATTTTTTCAAAATTTCATTCGAAAATTTAGGAGGGTTCTGAACATTCGATTGCGTATAAAAACAATAGGCTTCCAGTGTTTACGGATTGTGATTTTTGTACCAAATTTTGTTCGAATCGGTCCACAAACACACACACACACACACACACACACACACACATTCACACACAGACATCACTTCAAAAATGTTTTATTCGTGATCAGGGATGCTTAAAACGTGCTCTCCCGTCGAAAACTCGAATTTGAATTTCCGACCCCATCACAATACTTTCCTTACACATTATGTATATAAGGAAAGGAATGAATGATTTTGCTAATGTACCCACTTTTTGATATTTTTATTTTAAATATTAGGTATTCCTTACATTTGACATTTTTATTAAAATTTACCAACTTTAGTAAAAATATAGTAAATTTTACTAAAACGTTTAGGAAATGTTGGAGCTCACTAAATTTTGAGGGCCAGCGCCATGACCCTAATGGTGGTTTGTATGCAAGGCTCTAGTGACATCAAAAATTTGTGCAACAATTTTATCACGAATTCAGTTTACCGATGTTAATCGCTGCAGCTTGAGCATGGTATTAAGTTGTTGCCCTCGGTAATGTGTTCGACCATAATATAAATAAATACAGATATTAATATCTGTTGGAACCCACTTTTAGAACATTCCGTCGGGTAGTCTTTGAGCTGGAGTAAATAATGCACATTGCATATTAGACATATTGACGTCATATTCAAATATCGGATTCACGTTCTGAAATGTCCAAAATATGTAAATGCATTAACAAGAAAATTCAATCACCCATAAAGCATTGATTATGAAACACTTTCCAACTGAAATGCAATTTTATTGAAACATCTCTGAAATGTAATACATTCAGCACTAATATTTTTAATTATTACAGAACTGCAGTAATTTAATATACTTGGAATCTTAAAACCACATCGGAAGAACAATGCTAGTTACACAAAACGAACTTTATTCAAATAACGGATAGGAAATATAAATCGTCTGCTTCTCTATGTAAAATCAATGAATATTTCATTCATATCATTGATATTCCAGGCATTTTTTCATTTTACTTAAAACACCTATTTCTCAATATTAGTTATAAATAGAATTCAAATCAGCGTTTTTCAAATCGTGTTCAAAGCAAGATAGTTTCGTGGATATATTCTATAACATAAAAACAAGAAAGATCAATTTTGCATAAAGCATTGAATATGAAACACGTTCCAACTGAAATGCAATTTTATTTAAACATCTCTAAAATGCGATACATTCTACACTGATATATTTTAAATTATCACAGTACTAAAATAGTTTATTATATTTGAAAACTTGAAATTTCATCGAAAAAATGAACTTTATTCAAATAACGTTATCGAAATACAAATCGTCTGGCTTTCTATGTAAAAGCAATGAATATCTCATTCATATCCCTTTTATAGCAGACTCCAGCGCTAAATAATTTTGAGTTGTTGTTGTTGAGACCCCGACCTACCAGAAAGGTGTAAGGTAACTATTTGGACGGCCGGGAAGTGCCACCCAATTTAGACCGGAACCCAGTGGGGGAGGCATCCACAGGGACCGTAACCTCCTTCCCCTACCACCAACCTCTCGGAAGGACTTACGGACCCACATGTTTAACGTGATCGTACTCCGCGTGAACACGGCGGCAAGTTTTGGCAGCGGCTGGAATCGAACCCGGGCCTATAATTTTGAGCCTAAATAATTTTGAGTGAAAAAAATTCAGCAATTCTTATACAACTCATCTTACAATCGCTTGATTTGTTACATGCTGCATGCTATAGAAATTAGGCTTATTTCTAGGAATAATCAACGTTTAGTGATCATTTAAAACAAAAAATATTGTAATTACGTTAGCACAGAATTCAGATACACAAATTACACGAAAAATAAAGCAGTTTTATGACGGATGCAACACTAAATATAAATGTAAACAACCTTTACACACCGGAAACAAAAATGGATGCTATATTTTTTTAATGAGCCACATGATATCTTTATAGAATATGGGTTTAATTAATATTTCAATTTTTATTTAAAACACTACCCAATAGATTTTGCTGACATTTGTTTTACACATTTTACATGATAATTTTGAATTCTCTCTAAAATTTTCGAAGCAATTTATGCATTTTAACTCTGCTTAAAAATTGTTTAAAAAATTAAGTCCCATAGGGTTCAATGTATTTTATTTTTTAAATCCGGGTTACATCCAAAACTAATTGGGTGATATTATTCATTTTTATTCCTAGACATCCTTCAAACTGTTTCAACAGAATACTAAAATTTCATTTTGATAAAGTCATTTTTAAGGCAATTATCGTGCGAACAGACAGACAGACAGAGAGAATGACCAAAGTCATGAACACTTTTCAACTATGTTGGAAAGTGTTAAAAATAGGAATTTCAAATTTTGACACCAGTCTACTACAATCATTGACCCCCCCCCCCCTTCTATAAATTAACATGTAACGGTATGGAAAGTGAAAATAGAACAAAGTTTTATGAGTAGAAGAACTAGTGATATGCGCTACATTTCCTTAGTAACGTTGGATTAATAAATATTCGGGATTGAATAAGTTCTCCAAACATACGGAATTTCACTCCCCGAAATCTTTAAATTACCTGCACGCGATAGCCGTCCAAGAAACAAATCACGTTCGCATCATTTTTTAAAGCATTCGCGAGATTCATTTCCTGTTCTTCAAGTTATTACACCAAGCATTGTCAAGTTTTGCAGCAAAATCTGTTTCTTGCGCAACATTTTTATTTTGTATCAAACATGAGCTATCAAAGTAGTAGGTTTTTCGTGGGTAACATATGTTTAAATAGAAAGTGAATTACTGGAGTCGTGTGGAATGTTTGATTATGGAGTTTTTATCCATTTAAACGGTTTAATCATGTTTAGGCATAATTATGAAGTAATGTATGCATGTTCATTGATGTACTATATACTGTATACAAGTAGATATACTTGGCGTTGCTCTTCAGATGAAATACGTGCGGATTCTAGCAGTATTCTAAATAATCTTCAAAATTTTCTATTTAAATGTTTAATTTAATTCCCCAAAAAGAAGTATAACAATTTCTGTTCTTGCAAAACCAAATTATTTTCACGGTAAGTCTGAAGAAGAAGATAAATCAAATTTACAAAAATATATGGCGTTAGGTGAACATACGACAAAATGAAGGAGTATAGAAGGAGTATAGAAGGAGTATAAAATAGTAGATACAGAGATATACCAGTATCATGCTTATCTTCTTTCAATTATCAATTAAACACAATAGAAAATGCAAAAAAATTGACAAAACTTTGTCAAAATAAAATAACACGGTCAACTTCAGAAATTAAAATTATCAATAAATCCCGTAATCTTATATTCTAAGACAGTAATACAATCCAATCAACAAGAAAGATCAATCATGTTTGAAGTATTGATTATGAAACACTTTCCGAATTCAATGCAATTTTATTTAAACATCTCTAAAATGCAATACATTCCTAAGTCATATTTAATATTTTAAAACTTATCACAAAACTACATTAATTTATTATATTTGAAAACTTAAACCTTCATCGAAAAAAATGAACTTCATTCAAATGACGGCATTCAAATATAAATTGCCTGGTTTAAATATCTTTAAAATGCGATACATTCCTCGGTAATATTTTTAAAATCATCATAATACTACAATAATTTATTATATTTGAAAACTTCATCGAAAACAACTGACATTCATTCAAATGACGTCATAGAAAAAATAACACGCCTGGCTCTCTCTATAAAGCAGCATTTCATTCATAACATTTTCCCATTCATTTCATTCATCACAGTACTAAAATAATTTATTTTAATTAAAAACTTAAGACCATGGAGCTACAAGTAATTAAACTCTATGCTTAAAACTTCATCGAAAAAAATCGTCCTCCTCTCTGTAAAATCAATGAATATTTCAATCATATCAGCTATGCAGACTCCATGAGCTAAATACTTTTGCGTTAAAAAAATACAACAATTCTTATACAACTCATCCTACATATTTTGCTGTTTACATTTTACATAAGTGAAAAATAGGCTTCGTTGTCGAAATAATCAAATTTGGATGATCATTTAAACTCAAATATATTGTCATTGCGTTGTTTCAGTATGTAGATGCACAAAATTTAAGAAAAAATACAGCGGTTTAAGACGAATACAACACTCAATATGAATTAAAAAGAACTTTAAAAATCCCGATTTTGAGACAAGATGAATGGCATATTTTATTTTGAAGTGGGTTACGTGAACTTTTCATATCATGGTCATCTGATCAGGTGTAATTATTATTTTTATTTTTATTTAAAAAACCACTGAATATATTTTGCTGAAAATTTTTTTATATATTTTATGGAATAGTTTGAATATTACCTAAAAGTTTGGAAGCAATTTGTGAATTTTCAATCCGCTTAAAAATGTTTGAAAAATTAAATCCCATAACGTTCAATGTATTTCATGTTTTCAACCCGGGTTCATACCAAAACTAATTGGGTGATATTATTCATTTACATTCCCATAGGTCCTACAGTCCGTCTGAACAACATATTACATTTCATTTTGATTAAGTCATTTTTACGGCAGTTATCGTGCTAACGGACAGACAGACAGACAGACAAACAGAATGAACAAAGTCATAAACAATTTTCAACTTTGTTGCAAAGTGTTAAAAATATAATATCGTTCATTTGAAATATTTGTTTTTACACATTAATTTCTTTATTATTAAAATCGGATAAGTTAAATTAAAATCGTCTGCCGTATAAACACATTGGATTTAATTCTGTTGCTAAGCAACATGATCATGGAGTTAGAGAGAAAGCGATAAAACTCCTATGGATGAATCGCATAAAAATGCCAATATTCTTTGAGAATTATATCTAGGTGTCGCTAGTGTTAGTAAAGCGCCATTTGTTTCTATTTGACGCAATAGAGAAGCCCAGTATTGGGTATATGTATTTTTGATTATTTTTAAATTAAGATTCCCTAATTATCAATATAATTAATCAGTATATTTTCACAGTTGTAGGACAGAATTCAGAATATAGGGAAATAAAAATAAATTGATAAGTAAAATAAATCTGAATACGTAGGAATATCCCTTATTTCTTCAGTTCTAGTTTGCATTGCGCTACTAATTTATTTCTAGAAAATTGACAGTTAAAATAAATATTTCAAGCCTTTTACCATAGAAATACATACAATGCTGCGGCACTTGTCTTATCGCAGCGCCACCTGCATGATTGTCTCAAACAATATGGGCATTTTCTCAGTAGGGAGTTTTAACTCTTTGCTTTTACCTCCATGAACAGGATTTTATGTTTTTCAAATAAAGTTTCGCATACTACTATCTGTAATCTTTTCAAAAGATTACAGAAACATTGCACCTGCAGCAGGTGCAATGTTTCTGTCGGCGATTTCCATGGACGCCAATGCCTGCAAAGGGGATCGAACTGTTTGGGATAGGGTATATCAAATACCTGTCTTTTTGGGATGTTCTTCGTCTGGGATGGACGCTGTCCCACCCGTAAGCAAATGTTAAATGTTTAAAATAATGTTATATATTAAAACTTTTTTTAGTCGATTTTTTCTCATTTCAACGTCCACCGTCCCCTTAAGACACAATTGCATTGCGAAATAAATATAACCCTTCGGGCTTTCAATTTCCTTGCATCCCTTTTAGAAACTGGAGACTTTTACAATTTTGTCCATCAACCTATAACATTGTAGTTAGCTTTCATTCGACACGAAGTAAACTGTTATACAAAACTCGAAAATTGCTATGACATATCCTCTGAAATCATGGGTCGTGCGTTCAGGATACAAGGAGCCCAAATTTCTGGATAACTAACATGTTTATTCACAAACACGTTAACAGGAACAACATACAGTAAAACAGCACATAAATGCTCCACTCATTTCACAAAATAATCGGTATTATTCGCAAAACATTGACGAAAGTCATTTCACAAATTAGTAGATACTGTTATCAAAACATTGACAAAAATCACAGTTCAATATAGCTCGTATCTCGTCAACTGCTCTCCGACTGAGTGATGCCTTCTTTTATAGACTCTCTACAGAAATTTCTGAAAAATTTTCACATTTCGTAGAATATTGATTATTTCGGCGTGCATCTTGTACCTTGGAAAAGTCGCCAAACTGGCGATAAATCACCAAATATTTCAACCCTTCTTCAACCTTCGGCCGTCTGGAAACCCTGGCTTACGTCACGGGAAAGGATATCTGTACGAGTGTTTACTTCGTTTAATCTTCGAAAGAGAGACTCCAGAAGAAATGGAATATTACACTTTCGTAACAATATCTATATTCGCAACAATATCTATATTTGGAACAATATCGCATTGAACTGGGTCACTGAGTGAGTGAGTGAATGTATCAAAAGCATAGAGCATTTCCACTGTAGCTAGAATCTTAATTTTGGAGTCATTTAATCCGTCTTAACTCTAAGACCAAGGGAAAAATCTAAGATTCAAAAAATTCAAATTCGGAGTGAAGATGTAAAGGAATAATCAAACACTCAAAACCAATTTACTTAATTACAGAACACGTCTACTGCGGCTAGAATCCCGGTTTAGGTCTCATTCGATCCGGCTCAGCTTCCACGGTAAAGGAGAAAATCTCAGTATTTAGAATATTAGAATTTGGTGGAAGGCGGGCGATGCAAAGGAATAATTAACAAATTCAAAAGCACTTTTCAAAATGACTGAGCACCTATAACCGAGTCAAAATCTCTGTTTTGGTCTCATGCCGTCCGTCTCAGCTTTTACATCAAAGTAAAAATTGAAAATTCGAATTAGAGATGACGATACAAAGGGATTTTTTTACAACACTTACACCACTTTGCCTCTCAGAAAAGATTAAATAATAAACAAAAAAACACAATTTAATATCCTTTCGCGGTCAACAATTAAAACCAGTAATTAGCAATTTCGATTAAGAGTGTAAAATGTGACATCTAGTAATGTCTAGCCATTGAGAATGGGCGAAGCGTTGGTAAAATGGCCAGTATTTCATATCGATAGAATTCCAAGATTTAAGAACAGCTGTTTACACACTGATCTTATTTGTAAAACACCCCCATTTTCGTAAACCTTCGGTGCCAGCATATACCGCGTATTCTCTATCGTATTTAGATCAGGGGATTTTTCTGTCCAATATTCAAGTAGTTTTTTAACACTATATATCATTTAGATAATTCAATAAAAATATATTAAAAAATATATCATTTAGATAATTCTTTACTTGTTAAATATACTTCTCAATTTTTATTAAACGTTATAATGCTTTTAAATCTGTGGGGTGGAATTAAAAGACAAAATGACGCTACGTTTGCCATTGATGATAAAGTCTGCATTAATAATTTATTTTTATTTATACTTTATTCTCTGTTTTCAACACTTTACAGCAAAGTTAAAAAGTGTTTACGACTTCTTTCATTCTGTCTATCTGTCTGTCCGTTAGCACGATAACTGCCGTAAAAATGACTTTATCAAAATGAAATTTTAGTATATTGTTCAGACGGTCTGTGGGATCTATGGGAATATAAATGAATGATATCGCCCAATTAGTTTTGGATGGACCCCGGGTTGAAAAATGAAATGCATTGAACCCTGAACCTAATTTTTCAAACATTTTTTAAGCATAAAATTTATAAAATATATAAAAAAAATATTTCATAAAATATATATAAAAAAATTTAGCAAAATATATTTAGTAGTTTTTTAAATAAAAATTAAAATAATAATTACACCCTTTATATGGAGAGATCAGGTGACAGTTATATGAAGAGATCACATGACCCACTTCAAAATAAAATATGGCATCCATCTTGTGTCAAAATCGTGATTCTTAAAGTTCTTTTTAATCATCTTTAAATCATCCAACTTTGATTATTCTACAACGAAGCCTACTTTTCACTTATGGGAAAATGTAAATACTAAAAGATGTAGAATGAGTTGTATAAGAATTGCTTCATTTCTTTAACTCAAAATTATTTATCTCATGGAGTCTGCAATATAGCTGATATGAATGAAACATTCATTGAATTTACGCAGAGAAGCAAACGATTTTTCGATGAAGTTTTAAGAATGAAGTTAAATTACTTGTACATCAATAGTTTTACATTTTTTAATAAAATAAATTATTCTAGTATTGTGATGAATGAAATGAATGAAAATTTTTTTATGAATGAAATGCTGCTTTTATAGAGAGAGCCAGTCAGGCGTGTTATATTCCGTTGACGTCATTTGAATAAATTTCATTTGTTTTCGATGAAGTTTTCAAATATAATAAAATTTTGCAGTATTACGATAATTTTAAAAATATTACCTAGGAATGAACCGCATTTTAGAGATCTTTAAACCAGGTAATTTATATTTCAATGCCGTCATTTGAATAAAGTTCATTCTTTTCGATGAAGTTTTATGTTTTCAAGTATAATAAATTAATATAGTACTGTGATAATTTTAAAAATATTACCGAGGAGTGTATCGCATTTTAGAGATATTTAGATAAAATTGTATTAAGTTGTAAAGTGTTTCATAATCAATGCTTTATGCATGATTGATCTTTCTTGTTTTCTTTGACTTAAACTAAATCATGAAAAGTTTCGACGCACAAGTTTCGCAATTGTTCTGCTGAAGCAACATATATTGACCGGCCATTTTAAGCCCGTTTTAAAAAAACTGTTTGCTTTACTGTCATTCGTAACACGAACTCTTCATTCCTATATTTACCAATTCAACATCTCTTTTCATTTTCTTGCGAATTGCACCCCATATCATTATCAAACCACCTCCAAAAAGTCTAGGAAAAAACACTGGTGTTCTTTCTTCCCATCCTTCCCATAACTATTGGTAGGGAAAGAATGAAAAATGTAATAATAATAATTTATTTACCTTTCTTTACCAAAAGAATATAAAAAAACTCGCCAAAATGATAAAAATTTTCAACACTTGGTTGTCCCGTTCATGGAGTTAGACAGAAGCAGATAAAACTCCTATTGATGAAATATTTGAAAATGCCATAATGCGTTAAGAATTATATCTAGGTATCTCTAGTGTTAGTAACGTAGCTGTTATTGCTAGTTGACGCAACAGAAAGAAGAACTATTTAGTATATGCATGTTTGATTATTTTTAAATTAAAGGTTCCTATATTATGAGTATAATTAATAAGTACTTTTTCATGGATGTGGGAGAGAATACAGAATATATGGAGGTAAAAATAAATTGAAAGATTAAAAAACTTTGAATGCGTAGGAATAATCTTTATTGTTTCAGTTTTACATTGCATTCCGCTGATAATTTATTTTTGCAAAATTGGCAGTTTAAATAAATGTATTAGGCCTTTCGCCATAGAAAAGCATACAATGCAGGGCTATTCATCTTATCCCAGCGCCACCTGAATGATTGTCTCTAACGATATTGGCGTTTTCTTAATATGAAGTTTTAACTCCTTACTTTTACCTCCGTGGCCCCGTGATTTAAAACGCGATATATCGACTTTGAAAATTGAGGATATTTTCTAATGATATCTTGACAAGTGCCCTAAATATTCGAGAATTCAAAAATATTAATCGATTTTTAATTATTTACTATTATTTTTAATTTTTCATTCTTATCCTTCCATAAGTTATAGGAAATATGACGAAACGCTAGTGTTTTCCACTCAATAATAGGGAAGTGGTTGGATAATGATATGGGGTGTAACTGGTTAGCGAAAAGATAATGGATATTTAATTCAAAGATAGAAAATAGGAAAGTTCTGGTTACCAACACATATTAGGCAAACCTCAAAAATGATCGATCGAAACAGATTGTTTTAGCCGGACAACTGCAAAACTCATGGGTTGAAATTGTTCAAGATTTAGTTAAGAGTCAATAAGAAATAAAATAATTTGAACGATAACCAGCAAAATACTCTGATCTAAATATTATAAAGAATATGTGATATTTGCTGATACTGAAACTTTCTGAAAAAGCAGTCATTTTATAAGCTTGTAAACAGTTCTTCTAAATCATTAAACTTTACCAATACGAAATCCAGTCTTATGTGACAGCTTGTATGAGAGCTTACCTCGTCGAATGGAAGCTTGATACAATGATACATATAGATGGATAAAATATGAAACATCTTCAGCTTCTAAAAGTGATACAAATAAATTAAATATCTATATTGTTATTATTTCCCAATTTAATTATCACTTAAACACAGACAAATACTGTATAAATATTTTCCTCATGAGAACATTTTAACTTTATTGTGCATAATTCAGAATAATATTTTTTAAATGTCATATGTTTTTATTTTATGTCAATAATATTTTATTCTTATTTTTTCTCATTTCTTTTTCTTCCGCCCTGTGCTCGCTACTCTTCGTCAATCCCCAAAACTCGCTTCGTAAGCTATTTCAAGCCAAACTAAAGTTTAAATCAAGAAACGGATTTTTTCAGAATGTTCTCCTGTTATTTCTCTACAATTGCTTCAAATTTCATATTACTTTCTCTGCAATATATGGTAATGTATAGGGAAAGTATTTGAATCATGTCGAAAATCTCAACTCGAGTTTTCGACGGATATACACGTTTCGGAACCTCTGGAACACACAAAAAAATATTTTTAGCATGACATCTCTCTCTCTCTATCTGTGTGTGTGTGTGTGTGTGTGTGTTTGTCTGTGTGCCTGTGTATGAAATGTATGTATCCAATCTAACTCAAAATCTAACCCAAAATAGACCAAATTTCATAAAATTTGGTAGGTAAATCACTGGTGTGTGACGCTAGTGCTGATTAGTTTTTGGTACGATTCGGGATAGAAGCGCCCGCCTTTTCTGCGAAATGACCCGCAAAAATTGCCTGCATCCACTCCAGCTGAAAAACTAATTGATCACATTTTACAAAATTCGGTAGATAAGTCACTTGTGGGTTCCCATGGTTCTGATTAGATTTTGGTACGATTCGGAAAAAAGTAACCTGCCTTTTTTTGCGAAATGGCCCGCAAACATCGTCAAAATCTAAAATAAAAAACTACTTATGCTCTATATCAAGTACATACTTATTTTATACGTAAAGTATAACGATGAAAAAATAGAAACAACCTCACTACACTAGAACTAGTCATTCTTGAGATATTTTAGTTTTTTCGCATTTTCGCTACGTCACCTTCGAAAAAAATCTGATGTGGGCAACACATGATTTTCCTTATATAATGCAATGAATGTACTACTTTTACACTTTAAAAAATATTATTCTTATAGTAGATAATTATATTCTTTCAAATATATTGAATTTTCTTGAATTAGTCGTCATTTTCATTGATTTAGAAGTCATTTTTATCCATTTGGCGAGATTTTCGTTAATTTGGCGACATTAAAAAATGTCGCCAAATTAGCTACATTCTGCTAAATTCATCGCCAAAATTCCGCCAAGCGTTATGGATGGCTAACTAAGTTATTCTTACAGCAGATAAATGACTATTGGCGTTCAAATACAAATGTATTACTCAAAGTATCTTTTTTCGTGAATGGAACGAGTTAGATCCACGAGAATGATGTCACCCAATTTATCGCATGATGTTACATATGCAAGGTGAACATGTTTCTTAACAGCTAATATTTTTTTTTAATTTACGGGATTTTTTGATAAATTTATTTGAAAAATGGGCAATAAATCGAGAACGGTTCATGCATTCGTTCTAAAATTTATGTCAATCGTTTTCTAAGAAAAAATTACATAAGAAATGACTATTTGCGTAACTTTATTAAAGGATTTGATGTTTTGATAATTTTTCCAGAATTTCACTCGAAAAGTTGGGAGGGTTCTGAACATTCGATTGTGTTTTAAAACAATAGGCTTCCAGTATTCATGGATTATGATTTTTGTACCAAATTTCATTCGAATCGCCCCATTCGTTCGTGCGATATCATCTCCACACACACACACATACTTTCACACACGCACATACTTTCACACACACATACACACACACACATATTTTCACACATACACAAACAGACATCACCTCAAAAATGTTCGATTCGTGATCAGGGATGCTTGAAACGTACTCTCCCGTCAAATACTCGAATTCGAATTTTCGAACCCGTCACAATACTTTCCTTATAGATTATGTATATAAGGAAAGTAATAACTCCAGTTACCAAACAACAATGAAAATCGAATTAAAATTGCAAATTAAGTGTCATTGAAAATAATTATGCCTATTAATTTGTGTAATTAAACTTAATGAATTATTGAAGAAATAAGGAAAACATGAAGATGAGTCTTCAGGGAATGTCATGTGCTGCCCCACATCAGTATTTCTTTCCTTATATATATAGTATAATGTATAAGGAAAATATTGTGATGGGATCGAAAATTCGAATTCTAGTTTTCGACGGGAGAGCACGTTTCAAGCATCCCTGATCACGAATTAAGCATTTTTGAGGTGATGTCTGTGTGTGTGTGTGTGTGTGTGTGTGTATGTGTGTGTGTGTATGTGTGTGTGTGTCAGTGAGTCTGTGGAGACGATAACTGACGAACGAATGAACCGATTCGAACCAAATTTGGTACAAAAATCACAATCTGTAAATACTGGAAGCCTATTGTTTTTATACTCAATCGAATGTTCAGAAATCCGCTAAATTTTCGAATAAAATTTTGAAAAAATCAAAATCACTAATAAAGTTACGCAAGTAGACTTTATTTTATGTAATGTTTCATTAGAAAACGATTGGCATAAATTTTAGAACGCTAACACAAACCGTTCTCGAGATATTTCACATTTAAAAAAAAAATTATCAAAAAGTTATATAAAATAAAAAAAAATATTTCCTATTGAGAAACATGTTCACTTTTCATATGTAATACCATACGATAAATTGGGTGACATCATTCTCGTGGATCTAGCTCGTTTCATTCATGGAAAAAGATACTTTGAGTAATACTTTTGTGTTTGAACGCCAATAATCATTTGTCTGATGTAAGAATAACATATTTCTTTATCCATAACTCTTGGCGAGATTTTGGCGACGAATTTGGCGGAATGTGGCCAACTTGGCGACTTTTTGAAATGTTGCCAAATTAACGAAAATCTCGCCAAATGGATAAAAATGACGCTAAATCAATGAAAATTACGACAAATTGTCGAAAATTCAATATCTTGGAAAGAATATTAGTATGTACTATAAGAAAAACCTATTTTTTTACTGTAAAAGTAGTAAATTTATTATATTATATAAGGAAAGTCATGTGTTGCCCACATCAGATTTTTTTTTGTATGCTATATAGTTTTTGCCGTACGAGACAAAGAATTGTCGGAGGACGCGCCGATACACTATAAACCATTCTGCAACCTTTGCTCATTTTTTTCAGCTACTTTGTTTATAATTTCGGCAAACTATCAGAAAAGTCGCAATTACAGACGTTCATGAAAATTCCAGTTTCATATATGAAATATTGAGCTAACTATTGTCTATCAAAGCGTTATTTTTGTATTTTTAAATATGTTATCATAACTATCAGGCACCTTACTTCCCATTACGGACAGTTGATTCCCCTGAAACTTTCAGCAATACGCTTGCAAATGTTTTAGTATACGGAAGAATATTTTTCACTTCAGAAGTGCATAAAAAACAGAATAACTCGTAACCTAAATTGGAATTTCCCACAAAAAACATACCAAATTGTATGAAATTCGGTCCATTAGTTTTTCAATTAGAGTGGATGTAATATCCACACAGACACACAGAAACATACACAGATACACCCTTACACACACAGACGTCTTCCTAAAAATAGTTTTTTCGTGTTCTAGAAGTCCCAAAACGTGTAGATCCTTTGAAAATTCGAGTTCCGATCTTCGGCACGATTCCAATACTTTGAGTACATACACATACACACATATATTATCTGTGTATCTGTGTATTATCTGTGTATCTAAATTCCGTGCCTATGCAATTGCAATAGTTGTGATTTTAAATGATCCCTAAACTTTTATTATTTCTTCAACGAAGCCTAATTTTAACATATGCAGAATGCAAATATCTTAAGCGATTGTAAGATGAATTACATAAGAATTGCTGAATTTTTTTCACACAAAATTATTTAGCTCGGGAGTCTGGAATACAAGTTATATGAATGACATATTCATTGATTTTGCATAAAGAATCAGATGATTTATATTTCGATACAGTTTTAAATATTTAAGTATAATAAATTACTGTAGTACTGTGATAATGTAAACGATATCACCACTGAATGTATCACATTTTAGAAATTTTTAAATGAAATTACATTTCAGTTGGAAAGTGCTTCATAATCAATGCTTATGCATGATTGATCTTTCTTGTTTTATTAATATCTTTCTCAAGGATGACAAAAGGGCCCTCATTATTTCGACTACTGTATTTTCTCCTATAATAATACAGTCAGATATCCCGTGCAACTGATTTTCACGCTTTGGGTTAACTGGGCGGACTGGGGAATAACAATAACAATACAATAACAAGTAGTCAATATATGCTTTTAAGATTAAGATAGCATTTACAAGATATGCAATGACGAGGGCTGTTAAGAAGGCCACATGAAACACCGCGTGAGCTTCCATAATGTAATTAAAGTTAAAATTAATTAAATCAATCTGTAAAGAGCCTTGCTGTCCCAACCGGGAATCGAAACCTGGATCTCCGAACTGGCCAGCCGACGTTCTAACGTTGAGCTACTGGGATGAAATTGCAAGCTCCTATTTTCAAAGCGGACTCTGCATTCTCCACCCTCTAATGTCAAATTGTCGGACCACTGACAATCGGATTGACCACCTCCTGCTATTTTTACCTGAGGTTAGCCTACTGGTACTACTATTAGTACCCAGGTTAGTATCCTACGTGGTCGTTATCCTCTCAATTTTAAAATCTGCGTTCAATCTTCTAGCGTCCACTGAATTCGTGCTAGTAACACTAGGGTCACTTTCAGACCTCTGACAACTTTTCACTAACTTACAGGGTTAATTCGTTCGGGCTCAATTGTAAAGAACCTTGCTTCTCTAACCGGGAATCGAAACCTTGATCTCCGAACTGGTCAACCGAAGCTCTACCGTTGAACCACTGGGACGAAATTGTCAGCTGTTATTGTCAAAATGGACTCTCCAAATATCTCAACTATACTAGTTAAAATTACGAAAGTTGATTTATTTGAATCTTAAGCTCCTCAAGCAAACGTCTTTTCTTTTTCGATTACCAGCTTACTTTTGAACTTTGAAAAATCCACATTCAATTTTTTTCAAGGGAAAAACTCATCGCGTTCGTTATATTCTCCCCCTCCCAGTAGCGTTGCATTAATAAATAGTCTGAATTGAATATCTTCTCTGAGGTAAAGAACATTCATTATCACGAAGTTTTAAGTTACAGAAACACGCAAATGTTATGGAAGGAAGTATGCTGGTTTTAATTCTTTATGTAAATCTCACGAAATTCATTTCCTTTTCTTGTGACTTTTTTTTCACTAAATTGTGTAGTATCAAATTCAAAATATGTTTTGAAATTCGGTCACAGTATAATAATTTTCGCATATTAGCAATAACTAACATTTTTTTTCAGGCTTATGTGTCGCTCGATTACACTTATTAGGAAAGTAAGTAAACCATTTTTACAGTGGGATACAGAAATCTGTTTAAGATTGATTTTCATTTGAAATCAATATAAAATAATACTTTCAAGCAATTAAAACTAAATAAAATTGCATTCTCGAACTACTAAAATGAAATGAAATTGAAAACAGAATTCTGTTTGTACAGCAAATAGTTGTTAATAGTTGCAAGGATTAACAATTTCTAATCTCGACTTCTTATTTTTCAAGCAGTGTCTTCCCCGGGGAAATAAGAGTCTAAATTTGAATAGCAGCCACGCAGATTGCGGGCGGTAGAGCGTGCTGGCAACTAGATTATAAAAAGAAGTGCTAAGCAAGAGATGATACGAAATGGTCGGAGATGGTACGATCTAGTATATAGAATGTGGCGTGTGTGGATGCAGATGATGGTAGAAGAGATCGACCATCTACATTCTGATTAATTATTTGTAAATTACGTTAATGGAGTTTATTTTATGATTTTTACCGTTTAAAATAACATTTTTGTTTTTATCAAAATATGCCTGCGTGTCCATTCCGACACTTTTACATAGTTATCAATAGCTTTCTGAGGCACGAAACTTCCTTTCTCTGCAGAGTAAACGACAGAGCAATCCCCAAATCAATATATCTTACAGAGATGAGTACATCTATACACACTTGATCTAGGAAAGATGTCGTTTCCTTAAAAAATCTGATCTGGGCAACACTTGACTTTTCTTACAGACGCAAATTAAATTTTCTCATTCATTATCCATTCAAAGTTTAATTGCACAAAAGTACACGGATACTTAATTAAAATTAACGAGAGTGTGGCTCCACTCGACTTTCTTATACTAGAAACCATTTTCAAATAGCTTATGTGTTTTACCTTTTTTCAAATTTAACAAACACATTTTTGGAAAAATTGGTATCGTTCTTCTAAATGATTACGTGTTATATAGCGTGTTATATTACGTGTTATATTACGTGTTATCATTCACTTTAAAAGGCTTGAAAAATCTTTTAATTGATACCATACTTGGCAATGTATTCCCCGTGCTTAACTTGCCTCACAAGGGGGGGCTATTGACGCCGCGAACCCCAAAATTGTATCGCAGCTATTTTATACAACAATGATTGAAACTAATACGATTCGCGATCATTGAACCATATATAATCCCTTTTATGTATGACTATGTCAAATGTTGGTTTATGCGGCCATGTTAAAACAAGAAAGATCAATCATGCTTAAAGCATTGATTATGAAACACTTTCCAACTTGAATGCAATTTTATTTAAACAAGTCTAAAATGCAATACATTCCTCGGTAATATTTTGAAACTTATCACAATACTGCATTAATTTATTATATTTGAAAACTTAAATCTTCATCGAAAAAAATGAACTTCACTCAAATGACGGCATTTAAATATAAATTGCCTGATTTAAACATCCCTAAAATGTTATACATTCCTCGGTAATAGTTTTAGAATTATTATTATACTACGATAATTTATTATATTTGAAAACTTCATCGAAAACAACTGAAATTAATTCAAATGACGTCATAGAAAAAATAACACGCCTGGATCTCTCTATAAAAACAGGATTTCATTCATAACTTTCTCCCATTCATTTCATTCATCACAATACTATAATAATTTATTTTATTTAAACATTTTGTTTAAGACCATGGAGCTACAAAAAATTAAACTCTATGCTTGAAACTTCATCGAAAAAAATCGTCCTTCTCTTTATGAAATCAATTAATATTTCATTCATATCAACCATGCAGACTCCATGGACTAAATTATTTTGTGTTACAAAAATACAGGAATTCTAATACAACTCATTCTATATATTTTGCTGTTTACATTTTACATAGGTGAAAAATAGGCTTAGTTGTAGAAATAATCAAATTTAGATGAGCATTTAAACTCAAATATATTGTCATTGCGTTGTTTCAGTATGTAGATGCACAGAATTTAAGCAAAAATAAAGTAGTTTTAGGACGGATACAACACTCAATATGAATTAAAAAGAAAATTTTAAAAAATCACGATTTTGAAACAAGATGGATGCCATATATCATTTTGAAGTGGGTCATGTGATCGTTTCATATCATGGTCACGTGATCGTTTCATATAAGAGGTGTAATTATTATTTTAATTTTTATTTAAAAAACTACTGAATATATTTCGCTGAATTTTTTTTTATATATTTTATGGAACAATTTGAATATTACCTGAAATTTTCGAAGCAATTTGTGAATTTTAGATCTGCTTAAAAAATATTTGAAAAATTAGGTCCCATAGGGCTCAATGTATTTCATTTTTTCGACCCGGGTTCAATCCAAAACTAATTGGGTGATATTATTCATTTATATTCCCATAGGTTCTACAGACCGTCTGAACAACATACTAAAATTTCATTTTGATTAAGTCATTTTTACGGCAGTTATCGTGCTAACGGACAGACAGACAGACAGACAGAATGCACAAAGTCATAAACACTTTTCAACTTTGTTGTAACGTGTTAAAAATATAAAATTTCTTCTACTCGACGTCTCTTTCTATTCTCCTTCTACTCGAGTTAGATTCCCGGCACTGCCCAAACTATTCACGTTTTCACGCAGAGTATAGGCACGTTAAATTTGTGGATCTGAAAGTCCTTCCGAGAGGTTGGTTGCAGAGGAAAGAAAATAGGTCCATGTAGATGAGATGTTGCCTCCATTGTGATCTTGTGTACACTCAAAGACGATTCTTTATAAATTTATTGAGGTGCTTAGGAGCTTTCTTGGAAGCTTTGCATGTACTATAGGGAAAGTGATAATTTTATCATATTTTAACGTTTATTAAATTGAATTAAAGTTGCACTGGTGATTTAAAACCACTGGTGATATTTTAAAATAGTTTGTAAAACAGAGAGTATACGTTAAATCAAACAATTACAATAATCTACCACTTTTTTCTCCATTCTTTTATATTCTTTAATATTACAGTTTGTTATTAATGATTTTAATCCTATTAAAATATCCTTTTGCAAGATAGTTTAAACCTTCAAGTTTAATGGAGTGGCTGTACTATTTTTTATAAAACTCGCATCGTCACGGATGCTTTAGAAATTTAAGATTGATCATGTTCTACTGAGCGCAAAAGAATCCGCGGTGGCGAAAAAGTGTGTTATTAAACGAAGATGTGACCAATTAATTAGCATTCCGTCTTTAAACGCGGCTAAGCGTGTGATGAGATTTGTGAAAGATCAAACATTTGACGGAGCGAGCACGCTTCGCTTGATTTGAAAATGTTAACTCTTTTAAAATATTTAAAAGAAACTGCTGTGCTTTCCGGGAATTCAAATCTGAAGATTTTTATATTGTATCAATTTCAGCAGTATCGAGAGAGTATTGTGAAGGAGTCTGAAATTCAGCTGCCTATTTTCTGTATTTTCGCACGTTTAGGAATCTTTGATATAGTGTTTCTACGAAAGAGTTAAAGTAAAAGTACGAAACCGAAGTGTACGGAAAAGTCCACGAGTGTACATGTTTGCAATCTATAGTAAAGTGACCATACCCAATCATTTGAAAGTCTCTGAAGCACCCCTAGCGGATAGTTAAAATGTTCGAATAACGAACTCGACAACAAAGCGAGATGAAAATAAGAAAGATCAATCTCTGCATAAAACATTAATTATGAAAAACTTTCCAACTGAAATGCAATTTTATTTAAACATCTCTAAAATGCGATGCATTCAGCGGTGATACTTTTTAGATTATCACAATACTGCAATAATTTATTATATTTAAAAACTTAAAACTTCATCGAGAAAAATATTCAAATGACGACTTTATTCAAATGACGTCATTGAAATATAAATCGTCTGACTCTCTATGTAAAAGAAGTGAATATTTCCTTCATACACTTTTATTTCAAACTCCAGAGCTAAATAAATTTGCGTGACAAACATTCAGCAATTCTTATACAACTCATCTTACAATCACGTGTTTCGATTCTACATCCAATAAAATTAGGCTTCGTTGTAGAAATAATCAAAATTTGATGATCATTTAAACTCAAAAATATTGCAATTGCGTTGACACAGATTATAGATGCACAGAAAATGGGCAAAAATAAAGCGGTTTTAGGACGGATGCAACACTAAAAATACATTTAAAGAAACTTTTAAAATGATGATTTTTACACTGGGAAATAAAGATGGATGCCATATTTTATTTTGAGGATGGTCACGTGATATCTTCATATTATGAGTGCAATTATTATTTTAATTTTTATTTAGAAAACTACGGAACATATTTTACTGAAATTGTTTTTATATATTTTATGGGGTAATTTGAAAATGGGGTAATATATATTTTATGGGGTAATTTGAAAAAATGCTTGAAAAATTAAGTTCCATAGGGTTCAATGTATTTCACTTTTTCAACCCGGTTTCAATCCAAAACTAATTGGGTGATATTACTCATTTACATTCCCATATGCCCCACAGACTGTCTCAACAACATACTAAAATTTCATTCTGATAGAATCATTTTTACGGCAGTTATCGTGCGAAAAGACAGACAGACAGAATTAACAATGTCATAAACACTTTTCAACTATCCAGTAAAGTGTTAAAAACGCGATAGGAACGTCCGCAGAATAGAATGCGTCTTATCACACGAATGCTTGCAAATGAAATAACGTTTGCTTAAAACTTTCATCTATTTCTACAAACTGCCTACAGTGTTCTATGATAGGGGAAATAAGTTACGAAGGGCAAACATTTAACATCTATAGGTATATAAACATTAAATATAAACACGAATGTTATGTTAATTAATGTTTATCATTGTTAATTTTTTGTGCTAATTTTTTGTTGTCTAATTAACGTTGTGTAGTCTGTATCAAACCTACATCGAAATGTCTCTTGATGAATTCTAGAAACGTTTAGTCTTTAAGGGGGCGGTGGACGTTGAAATGAGTAAAATTGGACTAAAAACAGTTTTTAATATATAACATTATTTTACACATTTAACATTTGCTTACGGGTGGAACAGCTTCCATCCCAAGCGAAGAACCTCTCAAAAAGACAGATATTTGACATACCCTATCCCAAACAGTTCGATCCTCCTTTGCAGGCATTGTCGTCCATGGAAATCGCCGACAGAAACATTGCATCTGGCGATTTCCATGGACGCCAATGCCTGCAAAGGGGGATCGAACTGTTTAGGATAGGGTATGTCAAATATGTCTTTTTGAGAGGTTCTTCGTTTGGGATGGACGCTGCTCCACCCCTAAGCAAAAGGTTGAATGCATTTTTTTCGAAACGGAATTTTCAAAGGTTTCACATTTTTAAAATGCTCTATGCGTCTTAATTTTTGCCTGAGGTGCATGAAATTTGGCAAAAAGACACCTTTCATACTTTTTAATGAAACTGGGTATGCATTTTATAATTGGACTTTATTAAGGTAATTAAAAGTGAATAAGAACCTAGTTAAATGATGAAAATTAAGTTTAAATGCAGAAATATATTTTTAAAAAATTACCTTTCTAAGGGATTTAAAAATGAATACCCAAATTTGTTCATAATGTGTTTTTGTGTGATCATAATGTAAAATTAATCAAAAATGTGAACAAATGGCACGCAAGGAGCATTTTAAAATTTTTGTTAAAAAAAATAAATTTAAAACAAATACAAAATTATAACAAAATTGAAAAAAATTTAAAGGTATTTTATATAGTAATGTTAAGAGGAATTTTTATACAAATTTTCATGTTTCTAAGTTAATAAATATATAAAAAATTTTAATTTCAACGTCCACCGTCCTCTTAATCCTCCAGTCTTAAAATCACTAATTATCATTGTCATTGAATAAGAGCCAGTGTCAGCCACTTACTTTTGCACATTCCCTGTGCATCGCTGGAGTGAACCCCCTTGTTCTTGGTATAGTGTTTTGCCTTATTTCTGTCTTCACCCGAATCTTATATTTTCTTTGTAAATGTTTCGATATTTTGAAGTGAAATCCAAATTTTTGTCTTTGTTTCCAAGTTTTCACTATATTACAATTGCCCGTTCACTATGTTTGCACTTTTATTTTGTAGTTCAGACAGTAGCAAATCGTTTGAGTGGTCAAACATACTTGTATCTCCTCTGGTTGCTGAGTTACAACTGCAGGAAGGACGTGAAACGTGATGATTTTTATCTTATCTCGCGTTCACTTGCATTCCTCTCTCAAGTGCGCCAATCCTATGAGTCACCCCTCATAACACGCGTACGTCCTGGTATCTATTCAATCTCTTTAATTTTCGTGCCATCATTTATTCTTGTATACAAAGACACATGTAATTGTAACAAGTTTTCTTTTCACTTCTTTTTTGCATTTTTATCGATTCTTTTTTGTAATAATTTCTACTTTGAAAATCAAAATAGTCAACTCGAAAATTATTCTCGCTTTTCAGCGCTAGTGTATAATGACTCCATTCGTATTTTCTTGCAAACTTCGTATTCTGGAACAGATTGAACCAATTTTAAGATTCCGTGAAATTAAGTGCTATATTGCCCCGCTAACAAAGCAAGGGACAGAAAAATGCAAGGGACAGAATGCAAGAGGACAAATGCAAGGGACAGAAAATAGAATGAATTAATTTGCATTCCATAGAGCTGAGAAATAAATCATGCATGTAATGAGAACTGCAAGAAATCATGCTGTGAGGGATGACGATAATGGAATGAAACGTATTCGTTTAAAGTTGAATTTTAATAGAAGTTCCTTAAAAAATAATGTCTTACTTAAAGGATGTGTGCCTGTGTGTGTGAAGTGGGTAGCGGGAAATAGAAGCCTCCCACAACCATGGTATTTGGAACACAGGTACTTTAAGACCCGGATAGGTGAACCTCGGTGTTATTATATTTTTTTTATTTCGAATTAGTTCTTAACACTTTACAACATAATTGAAAAGTGTTTGTCGTTTTTTATCCTGTCTCTCTGCCTATCTGTCTGCCCATTCGCACGATAACTGCCGTAAAAATGACTTTAGTACATTATTGATGACTTTAGTACATTGTTGACAAAATGAAATTTCAGTACATTGTTGAGACGATCTGTGGGACATATGGAATGTAAATGAATAATATCACATAATTAGTTTCAGATTGAATACATTGAAACCTTTGGGGCCTAATTCTTCAAATATTTTTAAGCGAAGGTGAACAAAAGTTGCTTTGAAAATTTTAGGAAATATTCAAATTATTCCATAAAATATTTAAAAAAAATTTCAGCAAAATTAGTTCGGTAGTTTTGTACATAAAATTAAAATAACAATTGCACCCATATTATATAGAGATATCACGTGACCCACTTCAAAATAAAATATGACATCCATCTTTTTTTTTTCAGTATCAAAATCGTGATTTTTGAAGGTCTTTTAAATTTATATTTAATGTTGCATCCGTCTTAAAACCGCTTTATTTTTGCTTAATTTCTGTGCATCTATATTCTACACCAACGTAATTACAATATTTTTTAATTCAAATGATCATCAAACTTTGATTATTTCTACAATGAAGCTTAATTTTAACGTATTCAGAATGTAAACACATCAAGCCGTAAGGTGAGTTGTATAAGAATTGCTGAATTGTTTTCACGCAAAATTATTTAACTCTGGAGTCTGGTATAAAAGTGTATGAATGAAATGAAATAGTCACTGCTTTTACATAGAGAGATAAACGATTTATATTTCGATGACATCATTTGAGTAATGTTCATTTTTTAAGCTTTTAAATATAATAAATTACTATTTCACTATAATAATTAAAATATATCAGCTCTGAATGTATCGCCTTTTAGGGATGTTTAAATAAAATTGCATTTCAGTTGGAAAATGTTTCATAATCAATGCTTTATGCATGATTGATCTTTCTTGTTTACTTATCTTATGTTTTGCATATATTTAGAATGATTTTGACCGATATTTGCACAAATTAATTCTTTAGCGACCTAAAATATTATGGCAGAGTTTTCATCTTGACCCCGCTGGAATGATTGAAAAATTATCTTTAAAACAAACTCTGAATGGAAGCCATGACAATTATTAGAGGATTTTTCGTGAATATTTAAAAATATATATATATATACTTTTCGGGCGTTTAAATCCTCTTCGATTTTTATATTACGATATACAGAAATAGGGCTCGAATTTATAAGCAGGAATTTCCTTTGCGATCACAAAAACTCTTTATTTGAGGCACGGTGGCACTCGGGTAATATTCGTCCTAGTTATCTAAACCAGTACATGAATGTTTAAATTTTATAGAATAATATTTTATCCTGAGAAACAACGAATTGCATATTAAATGTAAAAAAAGATTCTTAATATATACAGGGTGTTCGTAAACTGTTTTGACAAAATAAGAGGGGTGTGTGTGATAGTACCCATCAAGGCGAACAATATTTACTATGGGACTTAAGGTCGCATTCCACTCTGAGTGTCAGAGAAGCCTAAAATTAAAGTTGAACTTTCAACAGTGAAAATAAGAAGAATTAACGTAATCATAAGTTGCACAATCCCATTTATTTACACCAGAGAAAGACTCAAAGTAGATGCCCAAAGTGCCGGCCAAGGGTGACGTTGCACAATTCACACCGGTGATTAATTCGGAACATTGTGGATACGCCATTTTTATAGAACAACATTTGCTTTGACTGGTTGTCTACTGAACCTTGATCAGCCAATCAGCTGCAACTGTTGCTGCTACTTCTTATCACTGGAAATCTGCATACAGTACATGCTTGACGGTGATGTTCTGGAGATGTGATACTTCTCCGGCACGACAGTTTTGTCGTCCGAAGTGGCAACTTGTGTTTGTTGGACGTGTTTCGAAGTTACTCTTTCCTGACACTTAGAGTGTAAAGCGACCCTAGGTTCCATAGTAAATATTGTTCGTCTTGATGGGTACTATCACCCCTCTTATTTTGTCAAAACAGTTTACGAACACCCTGTATATATATTTTAAAATACAGAGCAGCAATTCGCTACTTTTATCTAACTACTTCAACAGCCAATTTATTTTATCTATACTACCAATTGTTCATTTTTTGTATCCTTTGACTGTTAATTATTCCGTGTGTACCATCAAATGTGCATTTTCTTCAGCTGCACCCCTTAATTGATAACTCACTTCCATTGTATTCTCTGACAGTTAATTTCTTTCATTTACACCCCGAATGTCCATTTTGTCCAATTGTAGCCCTTGCTTAATAATGTGTTACACTCACCGGCTTGTAAATTAGACAGCATTTAGCCCGAATTATAGTACATATGCGGTTAGGCATTGGAACTACAAGGTGATGGAGTGCATTTTAGTCCCGAGAATACCAGGCGTTTGACAAGCAGACTGTAAACTCCTGTACAGTTATAGTGGCTAAGGAGAATGATGTGTCTTTCCAACATGTCCCAAACATTCTCGATAGAGTTTAAATCTGGACTTTGTGGTGGCCAGGGTATATGGTGGCAGTCAGAGTTATGCTCCGTGAACCACTGTGGCCCGGTTCCTACGCAATGGATGGTAACATGAAATATGGCATGATGGTAACATGGATAGTAACTTGAAGTGAATGATAAACTACGCAGTGGATAGTATAGTCAATGAAAATCCCGTCCCCTGTGTGGTGTAAAAATGCAACATTGCAGAGTGGACATGATCGGCAAGAATATCCAACTACTCCATGAATGACACCTAACCTTCCGGAAACATCA
Source organism: Amaurobius ferox (assembly GCA_951213105.1). Classification (NCBI taxonomy): domain Eukaryota; kingdom Metazoa; phylum Arthropoda; class Arachnida; order Araneae; family Amaurobiidae; genus Amaurobius; species Amaurobius ferox. The sequence continues at coordinate 24,692,237 of OX578139.1, read as the reverse complement.
AGGGACCAGAACCAAGCCATAAGAACATGCCCCACACCATAACTCCCATCCTTAACCTTTAACTGGACAAGCAAGGTAAAATGGATTCATGGGGCTCTCGCCACACTCTCCGGCTAGCATCTGTACAAAACACGGTATATCGTGATTCGTCCGATCATATAACCTTCTTCAAATCATCGGATGTCCAGTGACGCCGTTCCCGGCATCACAGTAAAGGGATTTTTAGGTTTTTCACTGAAATGAGTGGTTTGCGCACAAGCATGCGACTAACTACACCGATTAGCTGCAACTCCCCGCACATTGTTCGGATCAAGATCGGTTGGGACGAATCTTCATTGGAGTCTTCCGTCAGTTGCTGCACAGTAGAACCCTTATTCTTTCGCACAAGTCGTTCGAGATGGAACCGATTACGGGCTTAATTGATGGTTTTCGATCCACAGTTTTACCGTATATACAACGTCTGAAGATTCTGTTTCCAGCTGTTATACACTTTGGATATCAACCTTTCAAAAAGCCAATGAGTTGTTCAGTTCTGGCAGTCCTTGCTCCTGCTAAATGGACCCCCCATAATAAAACCTTTTTCAAATGGAGACATACATATCTATCGTCTTCTCCATTTTGCTCCACTTCTCTCTGAACACAACTCGACTGTAATCTTATAGCGGTGTTGCGATCACATGTAGCTCCGATGACCAACGTAATTTGAATGCATCCACCTGTGACTTACATTTGCATACATGCTTCCATGTTTATAATATACTTGCCGGTGTGTAGAAAGCCCAGAGCACACGACCAACCCGAAGGCTTATGGTTGCTGCTTGTGTGGCCGGACTTGCCGGTGTGTGTACAAGTGTATCGTTTGACATTCAATATCTTTTATTTGTGTTCCTGAATGGTTATTACTTTCAACTGTACTTATTAATTAATAATTTATTTCAGTTGTATCCTCTGACAGTCAATTTCTTTTATTTGTACCCTTGAATACCCATTTTGTTCAATTATCCCTCGACTATGGAATTTTTATCTGTACCCTTGAACATAAATTTTATTCACTATTCCCTTTGATTGTAAATTTTATTCATTATATCCCTTTGATTGCCAAATTACTGGATTTTGGATCATTGGATAGTCATTTTGTTTTTCATTTGTACCCCTTAGCGTCCATTTTGTTCTATTATAACCCTTCAATGATTATTTATTTCAATTGTATCCCTGTATATTCATTGCTGTCATTTATATCCTTTGATTGTTAATTGTTTTGAGTTGTACCTCTTGTATCTCCGTTGTACCTCGGAGAGTCATTTTGTTTTTCATTTGTACCCCTCAGCGTCCATTTTGTTCTATTATAACCCTTCAATGATTATTTATTTCAATTGTATCCCTGTATATTCATTTCTGTCGTTTGTATCCTTTGATTGTTAATTGTTTTGAGTCGTACCTCTTGTATCTCCGTTGTACCCCGGAGAGTCAGTTTGTTTTTCATTTGTACCCCTCAGCGTCCATTTTGTTCTATTATAACCCTTCAATGATTATTTATTTTAATTGTATCCCTGTATATTCATTTCTGTCATTTGTATCCCTTGATTGTTAATTGTTTTAAGTTGTACCTCTTTATTGTTAATTTCATTCAATTGTATCTCCTGTATGTCCGTTTCGTCCAATTATACCCCTTAATTATCCATTTCTTCTTTGGAATGTATCCATGTGTATTCATTTCAGACAATTGCACCCCTTGATTGTTAATTTCTTTCAGTTATACCTCTGAATGTCCCCTTTCTGCAGTTGTACATTTTGTTGTTAATTCTTTAAATTGCATCCCCTGCATGTTCGCTTCTTTTAATTGTACCGTTATTATCCATTTCTTTTAATTATACACATTGATGTCTAATTTGTTTGATTGCACGACTTCGATTGTTTTTCCCTTTCAACTCAACCATTGTATATCTATTTAGACCAATTGTATCCTCTGATTAATGATGCTTTTCAACTGTGGCTTCTGACTACATAAATATGTTGTTCCTCTCTATTTCTATGTTTCTATATAATAAATATTGCAATCTTTAACTTAGATTGTCTTCTGATTAAATTTTATCTTCAAAAAGCGCTTATGAATTTAATCAATTTTGGGAAATGAAACAGGTATAACTGAATCCTTGGAATTTCCCAGGAGTCCCTTCCCCTCCCCTCCTAAGTGGCGTGTAAAGCTAAGCCCGAATAAATGTCATTGGATTATTTTCTTCCGTGTGTTGAATCCCCGTTGTCCCTTTATACACAATAATCATGCTCTTTATGCGAAAACAGAAACCAATTACTCTAGACTTCCACCTTACCTGGAAATTATACATAAATATGTCATTCAAAGAGCACACACGGCCACTGGTAATGTACCCACTGATAGGAAATGGGAATCTTAGCTACCGAAACGAAGTATTACTATATAAGTTAGTCAACCACCCCATAATGCTGTAAGTGTCACCTGTATGGGGATATGTCTCTAAATCTCAAATAGACTCTCTAGAAACAAAGCAAAATGGGATTCTTAGAATGGTTGGAAAAACCCCATAGATACTTAAGGAACTCAGTTATAAGGAAATATTTTAAAATCAAAACCATAAGAGCTCAAATTGAAAAACAAGAAAGATCAATCCTGCATAATGCATTGATTAGGAAACACTTTCCAACTGAAATGCAATTTTACTTAAACATCTCTAAAATGCGATACATTCAACTCTGATACATTTTAAATTATCACAGCAGTACAATAATTTATTATATTTGAAAACTTCAAAACTTCATAAAAAACGAATTTAATTCAAATGACGTCATCTAAATATAAATCGTCTGATGTAAAAGCAATGAATACTTCATTCATATCATTTTTATTCCAGACTCCAGAGTTAAATAATTTTGCGTGAAAAAAATTCAGCAATTCTTATACGGGGACATATTTAGCAATTATTATACTATGGAATGCCCACAAGGCTCTGTGGTGGCCCTTTACTATGGATATTATATTTTAATCGGGTTTTGACTGTGTGTGGGGAAGTTTGCCGCCTGCAGGCCTTTGCAGATGACCTGGCTGTTTTTGTTACCGGCCGGACGCGCAGAGGGCAATGTATGTCAGCCTACAGTCTGTTGCCATGGTGCTTAAGGATATCGGCCTACAGGTTTCGGCAGAAAAGAGCCAGGCTTTGGTTTTTGCAAAAACTAGTGTCTTGCCTCGTCTTCCTAAATTCTATTTGAATGGTGTGAGAGAGTGTGAGGTGGTAAAGGATGCGAGGTATTTGGGGCTGACAATTTCGTTTAACAGGACATGGTCGGCACACATTGCCCGCTGCAAGAGAAATGCCTTGTCCTTAGTACTGGTTTTAACAGGATTGCGGGGGCTGGGTGGGTTACCGACAGGAGTTTACTTAAGATCTGGTACCTTTCCATGGTGAAGAAGATAATTACCTATTGCGCCGGAGCGTTGGCGGGGGACCTGAAACAAGATCAGGTCCGGAAGCTCCAGATCCTCCAGAGATCTTTTCTGTGGGGGAACACCGGCGCTTATAAGACTCCTTCCTACGGAGCGTTATATGTTCTCCTTGGAATTCCCCGATCCACCTGGTTCTAAGGGCCCTTTTTTCTAAATATCACTTCTGGAGGAGGAGACAAGATAGCTTTGTGGGTTTTTCTCTTCCTCCCCTTCTCCTTTTGATAATCGGCAAGCGCTTGCTGAGGTTTCGCCTTGCAGGCGGTTGGTCGCATTCGCTGAGATCGTTGAACCCGTTGGGATACATATTTACACCGACGGCTCCAAGATCGATGGGAACATGGGCTTTGCGTCTGCATTTTCTTTGGTGACTCCCTTATCCACTCCATTTCCAAAAAGTTGTCTTCGTATAATTCAGTTTTTCAGGCCGAAATCCTTGCTATTAAGTTCGCTTGCGACTGGGCCCTGTAGATAAAAGGAAAGCGGCTATTTTCACGTATAGCCATTCATCTATCGCTGCTCTGACGTCTATTTTTAGTAATTCTAGTTTTTTGCAGAGTATTAAGGATTCGGTTTTCCCCGCTAGGGATTTAGTTGGTCTGCAGTGGGTGCGATCTCATGTTGGTATCCCATGGTAACGAGGTGGCTGATGGAGATGGTGGCTGATGAGACTGCTCCTCTAGACGGGGAGCGTTTGGTTACTTCTGCTCACTTACTCTCTGCTGTCCAGCTTTATTCGGGCGGCATTGAGGGAGGAGTGGCGGTGCTACGGTGACTCCCTGACTGGTGGGCCCGGGCGTTCCGTCCTGTGCCGGACATTGGTTTCCAAGTAAACGAGCGGGTCATGTTCCGGTTCTTGTCGGGTTATGGTCCGTTCCCTAGCTACCTGAATCGTTTTAAGCTTCCTCCACCTGCAGGAAGCTTAAATCGCAGTTCTCCGCCTGCACTTGTGGTCAGGTAGGGGATGTAGACCATTTTGTTTTTGAGTGTCCCTTAACTAAGGAGTTCAATTTGAGTAAACCGGCAGACGGACTCAGGGCCACTTGGTTAAATAGGGTTCTCGCCGCCCCAGTCCATTTCTAGAATTAAAAAGTGTATCTCGGTTGCTGAGCTCATTTGTGAAGAAGTATTTTGATTTGGACGGTGCTGGGGCTCTTGGACCTTATATTGGAGCCTCCCCTTTTAACTGTTTATATATTTTTTGTTTCTTGATCTTTTTAACTGTCCCTGCTCCAGTACTGTTCGATTATTGAGCGGTTTTTATTTGAATTATCTGAGAAATTGAGTAGTATATAGGTAATTTAATTGATAGATTTTTAAACATTTAAGGGATGATTGCATAATCGTATTTATGTGATTTTATCAAGATATGATTAATTTGAAGCTAACAAGGAAACGTTCCCAAGCTAAGCTCATAGAATTCCACGAAAATTTGACAGGTGTTAGTAGATGGCTCAAAATATCGACAGTGAAAAAATTAGCTGCTGAATTGCAACGGAAAAGATGTAAAAAATTAATAAAAGTCAACATATTTAATGCCAAATGCAACCTTACTTGGCAAGTATACATAGAAAAAACGCCAAATTCTGAAATGCATGGACAGGTGCATTGTCCATGTTTTCTCTGTATAACTTGAAATTTGTTGTAAAGTTTTTTTTTTATAGTTTGCATTCAGAAGTATTTGAAATTAAGTTTGAATATATATTTTTAATGTAATCGTGCATTTCTCACAGTTTAATTATTTTATGTAAGTGCAACAAATTAGCTATCTGCTATAATTTTGTGTTGTTCTGTTTGATGCTCAAAAGTCTTGAGCATGAAATTGTTTTTTTTAATACCTCGAAGTTTTTCAATCTATTTTTTTAAATCTGTAGTGGCTTTCAAATAGAAAATGCCACCCCTTATTAATGTGTTGAACGTGGTGTGGACGCTGTATATGAATTCTTTGTTCCAGAAATGGAGCTGATTGATTTTACAGAAGCCGAAATAAATGTAAAAAATAAAATAATAGAAATTTTGCAAGAACCTGAATCTATTTGCGAAATGTTTGTTAGTGATGAACTGGAAGATACTCTGGATTTCGAGTCATAGGTTGCCGAAAGTGATTTTGAGGATTCTGATTTTGACATTATAGATGAAAATAATGAAATGTTTGTGTGTGAGGAGATAGATAATGAGGAAGTCCAGCGTAATCCACTTGAAACTAAACGAGCAGTTGTTGAATACTGGCGTAGCACTAAAAGAATGAAACGCCGCACACTACAATTTGTTCAAAGCAGGTATAGTTTTTTAAAAAGTCTGTATTGAATGAATTTGTAGAAAAATCAAATCAACAAATTCGTTGATAAGAGGCACAGACTATGCGAAATTACAAAAATGTGTTTAAAAAAGTTTCAGGACATATGGCGCAGGTAAACGTGCGTGTAAATGTGCATAATTCGAATTTGAAAAGCTGGGCTTGTGATAAAGCTCTCTCCCTAAAAGTGCCATTCAAAACTTCCGATAAATGGCTCCTGAATTTTAGAAAGAAATATAGAATCGTTAGCAGAAACATTACTAAACTTGTCTCTCAAAAGCAGATTTATGAAGAGGATCATATTGCAAATGCTTCACAAGTATTTTTAAGCGATGTATGTATTTTTTTAAAGATTCGCAGTTGAACGATAACCAGATGTTTATTACTGATGAATCGGGATTTATTAAAGAAATTCATTCGGGGAGAACGTTTGATTCGTTGGGATCAAAGCAGATTGAAAGTGCTGCACAATCTATCCAAGCTACGACCAATTCATATACTGTAATGCCAAAAATCAGTACAGATTGAATGCTGCTATCGCCTTTATTTATTGTATATTCTGAACCTAAAGGACAATTCGAAACCCAAGTGAGGCAGAAAACGTTTCAAGCTGACAATATTTATACCGTCGCTTCAAAATCGGGGAAAATGGAATCAAATGAACTGCGCCAATATTTATCGGAAGTGTATTTTAAAAACAGATGAAACCGTACTTTTAGTAAATTCTTCGTCACCCTTCAAACACAGTGATTTGATTGATAGTGTTACACCACCGGGTAAAACTGTTCATGTGTTTGACATGCCACCTAAAAACACTCATCTAATACAATCCCTTGATAAGTACGGTTTTCGGGTCTGGAAAAATAGCATTCGAAAATTTTCAGATTTAATTATGACTGCACAAATACAAATCGATTTGTTTCATCGAGACAATATCTTTAAAGTGCAATCCATTGCATACAACCAGTTCTCTTCACCAAACTACGTTAATATGTGGAAACATTCTTGGCATGCATGCTCATACACAGAAAACCGCATTTATACCGGATGATACATTGATTTCCGATGTTTTTCGTTATTAATTTTATATTGAAATTAACTTCTGTTTTTGACATTTGTTTTTCTTATGTTGAACTGAATTTGAAATTGTTCTCCATTTAATTTGTTTTCACCGCTGTACCACTTGTTGTGGCCTTCCTGATGTGTCTTCTTGATTGGATTGAAATGCAGTGGTTTATTACTTTTTGTTTTACATTGTTGGTCCGTATGTTATGCCCTTTCACGTCGGGTAACATGCCTATGTATTTTATCTAGATGTATGCTTTATTTTACCCAATATTGCAGTGGACGTACCTGTAGGCCATTGTCACCGCCCTGTCCAGGCTTTAGTTTTATTATTGTATTATGGGTTGTATGTATGGATTTTTCATTCCCGGCCTTGCGCATAAGGAGCCCTGTGCCATTCGTGGCGGCCGCCAAGGCCTAGGTTTAGAGCAATTCTTATACGGGTCGCGACAGCCCAGTGGTTAGCACGTGGGAATTGCACTCAGACGGCCCGGGTTCGATTCCCTCCGCTGCCCAAACTGCCGCCGTGTTCACGCGGAGAACGATCACGTTAAACATGTGGGTCCGTAAGTCCTTCCAAGTGGTTGGTGGTAGGGGAAGTAGGGTACAGTCTATGGATGCCTCCCCCACTGGGTTCCGGTCTAACTTGGGTGGTACTTACCTGCCGTCCAAATAGATACCTTATACGTTTCTGGTAGTTCGGACGGTCTGGGTCGAAGAAGGAGCAATCCTTATACAACTCATCTTAAAATCACTTGTTTACATTCTGCATCCATTAAAGTTAGGCTTCGTTGTACATATAATCAAAGTTTGATGATCTTTTAAAGACATTGTAATTTCGTTGGCACAGAGTATAGATGCGCCGAAAATACGCAAAAATAAAGTGGTTTTAGGTCGGATGCAACACTAAATATAATTTTAAAAGAACTTTCAAAATTACAAATTGTACACTGGGGAAAAATTTGGATGCCATATTTTAGTTTGAAGTGGGTCACGTGGTCTCTTCATATTATATGGGTGTAATTATTAGTTTAATTTTTATTTAAAAAACTAGCGATCATATTTTGCTGATTTTTTCATACATTTTAGGGGATAATTTGAATATTTCCTTAAAACTCTCGAAGCAATTTGTGAATTTTAATTTCGCTTAAAAATGTTTGAAAATTTAGGTCCCATAGGGCTCAGTGTATTAATTTTTTTTATCCCGAATTCAATTCAAAACTACGTAGATGATATCATTCATTTACATTCCCATATGTCCCACAGACCGTCTCAACAACATACTAAAATTTCATTTTGATAAAGTCGTTGTTACGGCAGTTATCGTGTAGACGGACAGACAGACAGAATGAACAAAGTCATGAACACTTTCCAACTATGTTGTAAAGTGTTAAAAACGGTGCTTTTAAACTTCCAACTGCTCCCAATAAACTAATTTTTAACTTATATCATTATGATCATCGAAAAGCTAAATCTTGTAAGAGACCCCGCGCAGTTCTAAATTTAGAATAACTGAAAACCGGGTAGAACCCCTTTTCTATAATCTCTAAACTAAAATAACATCAGAACAGGAATAAATGAATATCCTAAAATGGCCCTCTAAACATCTAATTGACTTAAATTATTACAGATCTGTGCCAACCCCCTAAACTGCCCAAATCTAAATGTGCGTCAAAATGCTACATTGGGAGTCTTAGGTTAAATCACCTTGTAAAACTAAAATTCAGGAACACCTAGTGGTCACTGAAATAATTGTAAATAATAATGATAAAATCGGCGAATGATACTGGAGATTAAAGACGTCTGGTGCCTTGTCCTACAACGACATCAGAATTGTTTCATAATAGATACCAAAAATTAATAAATTATAAAATTATTAACAAAATAATTTTGGCGATATAGATAACTAGCGGAAATATCTAAAATCAAACTAACATGGGTGAAATAATCTCTTAACGTACTTAACTTATTATAACCGTTGCTAGATTTTTCAAAGAGAAATATTCGAAAATTTAGGGTATTTTCCCTGGATTGTTGACATGTAAATTAAATACTCTTTTGACGTTCATCAAGTTGAAATAATCGCAGCAAATTTCAATCGATTTTCTAAATGAATTCTAGAAGTATCGTGCTTACAGAAATTTAGACAGATACACATATATCATTGTAGTAGATCGGACGGTCTGGTTCTCAGCAACAACAACATACATCATTATAGCAATTACTGAGAAAATTATCGTGCTTACAGACACCCAGGCAAAGACACATACATCATTGGAGAAATGAATGATTCGAATTTAGGGATGCTCCGAACGTGTATTTCCGTCAAAATACAAGAGTGGAATCTGTGGAACCCATCGCAATACTTTCCCTTTTAATAATGTATGAAAAAAATTATTTTAGTGTGACTGTAACTAACCAGAGAAAGAAGAAAATTGACAAGAAAGTATTTACTCTTTGCGCATTTCATGTTCTCTGAAAATATGTATCTTTTATTATATTTTACAACTCCCATTTGTTCTATTCTCTATTAATTCCTACTTTACAAAATCAAAATTTTTCAACCCAAGAATGATCTTCTGTGCCCCACACTCGTGTAATGGGCTCATCTTGATTGTCTTATACAGTTCGTGTACCGGAATGGATTTATAACGCATTTGAAGTCACCGTGAAATTAAGTGTTAAATTTTCGCATCAAGAGTAATGATATTCGAGAGAAAGAGTGAAAAACGGACAGAGAGGGGATGAATTGTGATGAATAAATTAACATTCCGGAGGTGGAGGAAAATCGCGCAGTAAGTGGTGGTGGTGATGGTGATGATAAAAAGGTGAATGTTTCTTCCAACTTAAGTTAGAATGTTTAATTTCTGGAAAGAATGCTGAATGTTTGGTATGAGGAATCTGTCAGGTGCGCGAAATATATGTTAATTTGGTACTTTGAAATATTTTGACATGTTGTCATCCAGAAAAGTGACTATATTTTAGTGCACATTTCAACGTTAAAAACATTGGACTGTGATGTTTGCCATTATTTCTCGTTGAATGGAGTAAAGCCATTGTATTATGTAAAGAAAGCCATTGCATTATGTAAGGAAAGGCATTGCATTATGTAAAGAAAGTCATTGCATTATGTAAGGAAAGTCATGTTCTGTTCAGATTAGACACAGAATCCCCAACTGCATTTTAACCAAGTACGTTTGTTGGTTTTAAAATGTGAAAGCGTACACACCAGATTCGGAAGTTGGTGAGGGTAACGGCCAAGGGGTGGAATCCCCTATTTCTTTTAAATAAATGCAAAATCTAACTTGCCAATTGGAATCATTGCTATAGATTAATTATATTGTAGACAATATAGTACATATATTAAAATATCTTAATTAATAGTTCATACACTCCACTTCATTTTCGCATCTTTAGCATTATTTTTTGCCAATTTGGCGACATTTCCATCAATTTAGCATTATCGTCGATAGTTACCTATTTGACTACCTACCTATTTGAACTACCCTTTACTATTTGAATACATCGTAACTCACTTCTTTTTTCACTGAACTACAAGATGTATATATTTCAATAAAAAAAGTATGCCCATGTATCCAATTTGAAACATATCATTATAAGAATGAGAAAGTTAGAATTTTTAATTGATAATCCCTGTCCGTCCTTTATTAACAAACGTTTATCTCTTCTGCCAGTGACACCTGCGTAATACTTCTCAGTGGCATTTTTTCTACATCGCTGATATCACAAGATTGGGATAGATTTGAAGTAATACAGTCAATTTCTTAAAACTATTTCCTGTTAATAGCAAATAAAATGCATTTTATTAAATATTGTACTATTTATTCACATAATTTTTATTCCAAAATCTGTACCTCCGCTTTAAGATAAAATTCTACTTTCTGAAAAATCACTCTTTCAAACGAACTTTGAAAGGAATCTGTAAAATAATAAGTTTATTCTTAAATTAATTTTTAAAAATATCTCACAAAATACGACTTAATAAAAATTTTATTTTTAAATTCGTTCATGCCGCGAATTTAAGATTCGCACATTTCTAATTTTTCTTTACTTGAATATGAAGATACGTATTCGCATTCAAATTAAAAAGAAAATATGAGATTCTTTTATTTCTGAAATTTTTATGAATTTTTAAGTGAGTGGATTTTCGCAATATTGATTGCAAATAGCACTTTCACCCGCAAGACAGAGCATGCGCAGCGGTGTTAACAGAGAAGGAATTTCGGCCATGCATTTTTTGTTCTATTTAAATGTACTACTTCGGTTATTTAGGCACTATAGTAATGCTAGAGTTTAAATTTAAATTTACTTCCCTATCTATGGTACTATTTTTCTTTTTGTAATTGCAGGTATTAATTATTGAGAACGTAGTGTTGATTTAAAGCAAATTTAGTAACTTAATTTCCGCCAGTGAAGAACTCCAAATTGATTATAGTCACCCTGGACCTGTATTTTATCAGTTATATCTCCCTTTGAAATTTTAGATATTTCAGTAATTTGATCCTTCTAATTATGCTGGAAATAACTTTAATGACTTTTTAGCTTGAGGCTACATAGGCCGCGTATTTGGACTGCATGCGCCCAGCGCTCCTATATATTACATCTGCGCAACTAGTTATTATTTTTTTATCTAAGCGGGCGTATCGTTAAAGTATTGTTTGATTTTGGACAATTCGTTGTAGTTATTGGATTTATCATTCAGTGCTGTGTATTTTTAATCAGATGCTTACATCTTAAATTTATGAAAATGCCGAGTATTTGTGTTTCTAATATCCCATTCTGCTAGTGAGGTCCTGCTTTTAATACTTTGCGATATTTTTCTAGCCTTTTTTTTACTTCTAACTTCATATATGTAAACATTTAGGGCCTATATTGCAATTGCAGTGACTGAAGTCAACGATTTACAGCAAAACACAGTTACGTACTTATCTTAAAGCGTTTCAAATATGAGGTACATACTTTCTATAACTTGAAAATTTCATTTTTTTTGGAGATCTTAATACAAAATGCAGTGATGACGGTTAGAAAACTATTTTAAGTTTCTAAAATCTGCAGTTCAGTTAAGTATCTGTATTTATTCACTTATTAATAACTATAATGATGATCAATAAAATTAAGCAATAAAGCTTTACTAGAAAAAAATACATTTCAGTGTAATAAGTTCCGTCTGACACATCCTTTCTCACATGAAGAGACAGGATCATTATTTCAAATATGAGGTCCATATTTTCTTTAATTTGAAAATTTAATTTTTTTTCTGGATCTTAATATAAAATGTAGTCATGGCGGTTATAAAACTATTTTAATTTTCTAAAATCTGTAGTTCAGTTAAGTATGTGTATTTATTTATTCGCTTATTAAATTAATAGCTATAATGATGATCAATCAAACTAAGCAATAAAACTTTGCTTGAAAAAAAGACATTTCAGTGCAATAAGTTCCATCTGACACATACCTCCTTACTCACATGAAGAGAAAGGAGCATCATTTCATCTTATTGCTTTACGAGCTGCTACCCTGACATCAGGAAGGAAATAAAGCACCTCTTCCTCCTCTCCGACCTTTTGCGTTACGGCGTTTGCTGAATGTTGTTTACGTAAACAAAAGACTGCCCCATTTATCGGAATCTGCTGAAGAACAAGTAAAAATCAATCAGGTCAGGCCATTTGGAAAATCGAGACATGCTGTATTAATATCCAAGCAATAAATAGTTACCTTTTGTGTAAGATTAAATGCCAAGCTGAAAGTGTGGTACTTACAAACTATAACAGGATTCTTTTGACATTTGCGAGGAGTTGCATTACCAATAGATATTTCGTTCGGATTACAAGAGGTGATATATATTTTGCTGTTGAAGTTTTTCAACGTCTATAATTGTTGCAAAGCGTACTTAACAAAAGCAACAGTCTGATACTTACAAACTATAACAGAATTCTTTTAATATATGCGATGAGTTGCATTACTAATAGATATTTTGTTCAAATTACAAGAGGCTTTATCTATTTTTCTGTTGAAGTCTGTTAGCGTCTATACGTTTTGCAAAACATATTTAGCAAAATAAACAGGATTACCAGGAAAGTTCTGTAGTAAAGTGAATACCTGTAGCAAAGTGGCCATAATTCGATTGAATTTTAAATCAATAGAGTGTAAAGGTGTCGTAATAAGCACGCAATCTTTTCTCGATAAAAACAACAAGTTTATTCTTAAATTGTAGAAATCATAAAATAAACTCCATTAACGTAATTTACAAATAATAAATCAGAATGTACATGATCCACCCTTCTTACTATCGTCCGCATCCACACACGTCACGTTCCACCTACCAACTCATACCATCTAGTATCATCTCTCTACCATCTCTTACCATGGCCTTGCACTTCGCCTTTTTATAACCTGGTTGTCAGCTCCACCTTTCGTCCGCAATCTGCGCGACTGCTATTTAAATTTAGACTCTTCTTTCCCCGGGGAAATACACTGCTTGAAAAATAAGAAGTCGAGAATAGAAATTGTTACTCCCCACAAGGCTTCCAATATTCACCGATTGTAATATGTGTACCAAATTTCGTTCGAAACACTCCATTCGTTCGAGAAAAATCGCATGCATAGACTTGCGGATACACACACTAATATGCACACTACTTCACACACACTAACACACATACACAAACACATCCCTTCCGAATTTTCTACCCCGTAATAATACTTTCCTTATATATTACACTATGTAGGGAAAGTAAACATGAATACTATAATTTCTATTTTTTCCGAAAATCTGATGGATACAAGATTAAACAAACCACCCACTGTAAGTTTTGCGAAAAAAGTTCTCAAGTTATAGTTAGCACATGCGAATATTAATTACAATTGCACGGATAGGCACGCATATAGAAACACAGATGTACCTCTGAAAATAGTTTATTCGTGCTCTAACATTCACAAAATGTGTAATTCTTACAAAAACCCTATTTCGGATACTTGACTCAGTTACAATGATTTTCCTTACACATAGCATACAATACGTATGTTAAGGAAAGTACAAAAGCGCTAAATATTATGAACTAATTTGAGGATGCTAAACATCATATGTGAGTTCGCTAAACAGAATATGTAAACTAAATAGTATGCTAAATAGCATTAGTACAACGTTTATCGTTCGCGGATTTCTTGCTCTCTTTTTGCGGATTTCTTGAAGTGGGCGTATCTATCGGCGTATCTCTCGTTGACGTAAAATTTTTTAAAGGAATTCGTTGGTGGGTTATCCTAATGCTCATTGGATTTTAGTATCATTCGGAAAATAGAGTACATCTTTTTTCAGAACAGAACTTAGCCGCGCAAGATTTTCAATTCCCCCCATCCCATTGGAGTGAGAAAATGGAGGAACTTGAAAAGTAGTTTCAGACTTTGTAGAAGCTCCCTGGCTATGTAGAAGACCGATAGTTTCGACCATTGGTCAGAAATTAACGTGATCAGATCTTCCCTTGGAGCAGCCATCATGGTGCTTGAAGTCTTTCCAGCGCTCAAGAAGCCCTCAAGTGGCTTCTAAAGCCGAATCTTTGGATACTTACAGTCTAGACCACTGGACCGTATCAAACAAGCTTATTTACGGCATATCCCTCCCGAACAGAGGTCAAAAAATGTATTTAAGGTGCATCAAAGGATGTTATTTCGGGTGTAGCATCATAGTTCATTTAGGACGTATTTCGAGCAGATGAAAGGCATATTTCGCATGTAATACCTAGTCATATTATGGCGTAGCATTCGATGTACCCTGAAGCGAAACAAAGGCTAAGCACTCGCGCAGGGGACTAAGGTGTGTTTAGTTTTATTTGGGGCTTATTACGCTCGCTTAGCGGGCGGAGCGTATTACGTTCCAGCGCGTGTGCGCGCGCATCGGTAGACTACTCCTTTTGCGAAAAAAAATCTGATGGGGGCAACACATGACTTTCTTTATATAATGCAATGAATTTGCTACTTTTACAATAAAAAAATAGGTTTTTCTTATAGTAGATACTTATATTCTTTCCAAGATATTGAATTTTCGTCAATCAGTCGTCATTTTCATTGATTTAGTGTCATTTTTATCTATTTGGTGAGATTTTCGTTAATTTGCTAACATTTAAAAAAGTCGCCAAGTTGGCGACATTTCGCCAAATTTGACGCCAAAATCTCGTCAAGAGTTATGGACGGATAAATAAATTATTCTTGTAGCTGATAAATAACTATTGGCGTTCAAATACAAAAGTATTACTCAAAGTATCTTTTCTCATGAATGGAACGAGCTAGATCCACGAGAATGATGTCACCCAATTTATCGCATGATATTACATATAAAAAGTGAACATGTTTCTCAACAGTTAATATATTTTTTTTCAATTTAAGGGATTTTTTGATAAATTTGTTTAAAAAATGTGCAATATCTCGAGAACGGTTCATGCTAGCGTTATAAAGTTTGTCAATCGTTTTCTAAGGAAGAATTACATAAGAAATGTATTTGCGTAACTTAATTAAAGGTCTTGATTTTTTGATGATTTTTCAAAATTTCACTCAAAAATTTAGGGAGGTTCTGAACATTCTATTACGTTTAAAAACAATAGGTTTCCAGTATTATGAATTGTGCTTTTTGTACCAAATTTCATTCGAATCGCTCCACTTGTTCGTCAGATATCGTCTCCAGACTCACTGACACACACACACATACTTTCACACACGCACACACACACACACACACAGACATCACCTCAAAAATGTTTGATTAGTGATCAGCGATGCTTGAAACGTGCTCTCCCGTCGAAAACTCAAATTCGAATTTTCGACCCCGTCACAATACTTTCCTTATACATTATGTATATAAGGAAACTAAAAAAATATGTAAATGAATTGAATTAATACCTGCTTTAAATCCCGACCAACGCAAAGTACATTTCCCAGTGATGAATACATTGACTGTTATATATACACAGTTTTCACATTCACATAACTAAAAATAGTAATGGTGAAAAAAAATTGGAAACAATAAATTCCATCTGAAATACTATCCTTACTCATATGAACATATTAGGAGAATCGTTTTGTGTGATGCTTTACGGGTTCCCACGTTGACATCCGAAAAACATCAAGACCCCCAATCCCCTTTGTTACCCTTTTACATTTGCTAGAAGTTTCTTGAGTTGAACAAAAGACTAGGCCATTTATCGAAAGCTGTTGAAGAGTAAGCAAGAATAAATCAGAAAATGCCATCTGAAAAGCCGATGAATTCGTTATGAATAAGACGATAATAACGGGTTATATTTTGGTGAAAGACAGGGCAATATACAAGAAATAGAATGCTTGTTTCCAGCTATAAAAGTAATGTTTTATCCTTATAAAAGTGTTAGTTCATCAATAAATATGTATATTTATTAATATGTCTATTTATCACTATACTATTTTATGTCTATTCGACATATGTCTATTCTATTTTAATAGATGTCTATTCCCGCCACATGATGCAAAAAGTTGCAAAAAGTTATCTTCGCCAGCCGGCAGCACATGTGCCCCTACTATCCACAGACACACGAGAGCCATGCACCTCTCCTAATCAATATTCTTACTTCTTATACGACTGTCTATCGAAACATACGTACTATATCCTCCTCTAACAAAACGCAATTCATTTATGATCATCTAGATCCCCTAACAAAACGTATTTGTCCAACAAACAGTGTAACGCAAGTTAATTTGAATCATATATATTAAATTAATAATTCCTACAAAGCGACCGGAATGTCAAAGAAATTGAACTTAATTTTGCAGAATATAGGATTTTCAGCAATTAGATGTCTTTTCCATTAATTTAGCGTCATTTTATTAATTTGACGACAATTTCGTTAATTTGACGATATTTTATTAATTTGGCAACAATTTCGTTAATTTGGCAATATTTTGATCAATTTGGCGACATTTAATGAAAAGCAAATTTGTCGCAATAGGGACGGTTGGACCGAAACATCATTACAATACTATCCGGTAACAAAAAAAATTAATTCATTTCATTGATTTAGAGTCAGTTTTACCAAATAGTCGATGTTCTTATTGATTTTGCGACATTTTCGTCATTTTGGCAACATTTAAAAAAATTGTCTGACAATTGCCTGAAAATTGAGTGGAAAGAAGCCTAAATATGAAGCGCCATTTATCTGGAATTCTAGATTTCGCAACCAATACGCCTGTCTATGATCTTGCCACAGTGCCTCGAATGGATTCCATGCCACATTTTTCTCTACGTGTTTATTGAATTTTGAGCGATCGCAAAGGAGATTTGAGCCTATAAAATAAATAGAAAGCTAATTCAAACTCAAAAAAATAACGCTGAGGTCCACATATTTGGAACCTGAAATACCTGTGTATATTTCATGGTTGTACGAAGCTTACATTTCCGGTTACAGACTGCAGAGATAGACACAAACATACACGCACACAGACAGAGAGAGAGAAAGAGAAAGACACAGACATATGCCTCTATTAAGATGGTCACATATATCAAAGTCGTCTGCTGGTTATTCTTCTAATCAAACTAGTGAAAATTTATGTTTTCACAATCTTTTGAAAATTTCAGGGAATATGCAAATTATCCCATAGAATATATAAAAGAAATTTCGACAAAATATGTCCAGTAATTTTTTAAATAAAAATTAAAATAATAATGGCACCCATATAATATGAAGAGATCACGCGACCCACTTTATAATAAAATATGGCATCCATCTTTTTTCCCCAGAGTAAAAATCGTAATTTTTAAAGTCCTCTTAAATTCATATTTAGTGTTGCATCCTTCCTAAAACCGCTTTATTTTGGGGTAATTTCTGTGCATCTATATTCTGAGCCAACGCAATTTCAATATTTTTGAGTTTTAATGATCAACAAACTTTGATAAATTCTACAACGAAGCCTAATTTTAATGGATGCAGAATGTAAACAAGTGAATGTAAGATGTATATAAAAATTGTTGACTTTTTTTCACGCAAAATTATTTAATCCTGGAGTCTGGAATAAAAGCGTATGAATGAAATATTCACTGTTTTTACATAGAGAGCCAGGCGATTTATATTTCGCTGACGTCATTTGATTAAAGTTCATTTTTTTCGATGCAGTTTTAAGTTTTCAAGTAAAATGAATTGTTTTCGTTCTGTTTTAATTACAAAAATATCACTGCTGAATGTGTCGCATTTTAGAGATGTGAAATAAAATTGCATTTTTGTTACAATATGTTTCATAATCAATGCTTTATGCATGATTGATCTTTCTTGTTATTCTTTCATTTGACACGATTTTTGATATTGCGATCTTTATATGTATGTCTTTGTTACATTTAGTGATGACTAGTCATTTTGCTCTCACGATAGTAGGTAGAAATATTTAGTTTACAATAGAAATACTAAATCTTTGCGTGTTTCAATTTCAATTAATAATTAAATATAGTAAAATTGAAAGAAATATTGATATCACAGATGATTTTTCTCAGCAATGTAACCAGGCCTAACAAATTTCTAATCATATAAATTCCTGGGATCTGTAGTGGTACATGATATTACTATATGGATAATTATGCAACATCTATTAGTGGCTTAGAAGTTTAAACTTCTGTGAAGCGTTTTAAAGACAACACTTGTGGTTCCTCCCCCCCCCCCCTTAATACCCGACAGATTGCTGTGTGGCTGTTCAATAATGTAAGTAAATATATACATGATCATTTAATCCACCGTTCTGTCAGATAGAATTACGAATCCATCTAACTATTATGACTTTTCAAATAACCGTTCAAAATTGCTTCTTTAATAATACGAAAAATATAATACGATAATAAAATAGTATTACGATATTACGATAGTATTACGATAGTCTGATAATAATACGATAATAAAAATAATACGTATTACGATACTTTTGTAATGCAGCACAATATGCACAAATTAACTGGTCAACCGGATTCAAAGGCGAAAAGCAATCTTTTTCTTCAGAACCGTCAAGAAGTGCAACCTCACTTATTCACTACAGATTGGCAACAGAGAATAACACATATAACTGAAGGCAAGAGAAAAGCATTTGCCAAGGCCGAGGAGGAAATGGAAGGAGAAATCCAATCGACTGACTAGAAACTACGAACACACAGAACCACAAAGGAAAAAATATATATATAAGAGTACAGATGTGGGGACTAAAATAAACTATTTAATAACAATAAAATCTACTAAAATATTAACCACAAAAACCTTAGACGTTTAAACTAAATGTAAAATTAAGTAGAAATTATTGGAAGCGATGGGAAAGCAATTAGTACAAAAACGAAAAACGAAATTCAAAAATTTAGAAAACCATCTGATTCAGAGTCCGTACAAACTTATTTCATTAAAAAAAAAGCGAAACAAGTAACTAACATTAAACCAGGAAAAAGTACACAGTTAAAAGAAAAAAAAAGGAAAACGACAGGAATGATAAATGTTATATACTCAGATATATACTTGTATGTATATCTTTGTATATCTGAGTGGAAGGGATAAAAGTACAGTGATCGTTAACAAATGATTGCAATTCAGAACCAATAACGAAACTTTCAAGAAAGTCTAATCCAAAAATAGAATTATGTAAAAATATCATATTTGTTTCCTTAATATTGCAAAAATGATTAGAGTTCCAAGAATGTTCAACATCTGAAGACTTGGATATTTCTTGTTTGGAAACATAATCAAACAACCTGCATTGTATAGTTATTTTTCCAAACAATAGATATCCAAGTCTTCAATTGTAAAACATTCCTGTGCATATGATTAAATTTTTCGAACGCCAAGATAATTTTTTTTTCCGAATTCTATTTTCGAGCTGGACTTTGTTGAAACTTTCTTTATTGTTTCTCAATCGCACTCCTTTGTCAAGTTTCAATGCTGTTAGAAGTCTCCGGTATGATATGTCCATTCCCGTCGTATTTCTCTCTGTTTTCGATTATTTGTCTACTTTTTCCGGATTTGAGTTATATTTTCCGGCATTTCATTTTACAAAATACGCTCATATGACCTCCTAAACCAAATGGTTCCTCCATATTTGAATTTAAATTTTTCCTGTTTGTTGTACATGATTTTCCGTCGTATACAATAATTTCTAGATATTTTTGCACCTGGCAAAAGCGTCTCGGGTTTCTTTCCTTATTAGTAGGTTTTCTCACTATTAATTTATTTCTTTTCGTTCTGCTAGCTGTTCCCTTACCACTTTATTTACATCACTCTTCCATTTCTTTCCGCGGCGATAGCAACTTATTTTCGCTTAACTCCAACCACATTGCTATCCCAGGGGGTGCTTATCCCGGGTATGACTGATTTATTTTTTTTATACGGCCCTTCGCATGTTATGTTACGGGAATAGCAAACGAGCGCATTTAGCTCTGGGGCCCTCTGAAGTGACCGAATTTATTAACTGCGACTGCCATTCTACTCTATACCGACTTCACTGAGGAAGGTGTGCACAGCGCATTAAAAAATCTCTGCGAAAGCTGTTTACGTCTGGATATTGCCATACCAAAATTAACAAACAATTTTTTTATTGTAATAATGCAAAATCTTGCTGCGTTTTGGCAACGACTCTCGAAGACTCTCCCTAGACCCTAACATCATGAATGACGAAATGCTCAGCCCGTCGGCATACAATTGACAACTTTTTGATTGGTTGTCAGGCTGATCACCCAACCTTATATTAAAGAACCTTGTGCTATCTCCAGTTACTAACTTGACGTGAGTAAGTGAGGTCGGACTTTTCTGTCTTTACATTAGAAGAAGGTGGTTTTTTGCCTTTAAAACCAGTTAATTTGTGTATATATGCAGTATTTTACGAAGTTTTCAATTAACGTGATTCACACTAGTATTTGTAAAGGAGACCATATACATTGCAAATGTATATGAGCTTAGAAAATTTTTGCGGTTGCCCTGCCTCCTATAGGAAATAAAACAAATTAATAATTAATATTTCAATTCTAATAAATAATTCAATTGTAGAAAATGAGAATTATTTAGAAAATGTCAACAAGAATTAATTGCGGATAGCCAGAATATGTATCAACTATGCACATGGCCACACCCACATTTTTCCATTCTCATTATTTTTATGTGTTATTTTCTTGGGCCATTGAAATAGTTTATTTGTAATAAATATGTATAAGGGAGCAAAGTTTTCAACATCTTATTCTCATTTTAAATTACTTTTTCCGTAGTTATGTAAAAGACCGTGGCAAAATATGGACATTGAAATATGTTTCGATGTGGATATCATATCAGCCTTTATTCTGCCATTTCAAGTCTGAATTTCGTTTTTTTTTTAATTTATAGTCTCATGGGAGGGTTACAGATAATTTTTTCAACGACAGCCAAGGACAGCTCTTACTTTTTTCAAGGACAGCTCTTACTTATGCCCAAAAGTGATTCTATCTGATCACTTACCATAAGATTTCCAAAAATTTAAAATTAAATAATTTGTGCATTCATTTTAGATATCAGTAATATATTTAAATAATATTATATGTAAAAAATAATTTCATTCAACCTGTTGTTGAACAAAAAAAGACATTGTTGATCAAAAATCTATGGCCTCCAGCAGGCCAGGGTGGGAATGCATCCGTGTGTTTGCCCCACTGATGTCAGTGATTTGACCTCTCTTGGGAAAAAGTTTTATGGCACCTATGCCCAAATCCAACTCAGTTTTCTTCCAAAATTCTCCTATGAAAGGCTACTTCTGCAGTATGGGTGACTCCTTGACATTGTGATCTCTCTCTCTCTCTCTCCTATTGATAACGAACTAAAAATAATTGCTTAGTTTCTTTCATCAGTTATTAATATACTAGATATAAAAACAAATATAAAAAATCTCATGTGGCGAGCACATGACTTTCCTTATATAATGCAATGATTTCACTACTTTTACAGTAAAAAAAATGGTTATTCATATAATAGATACTTATATTCTTTCCACGATATTGAATTTTTGACAATTAGTAGTCATTTTCACTGATTTAGCGTCATTTTTATTCATTTGGCAAAGTTTCGTTAATTTGGCAACATTTAAAAAGTCGCCAAGTTGGCGACATTTCGCCAAAATCTCGCCAAGCGTTATGGACGGAGAAATAAGTTAATCTTATAGCAGGTAAATGACCATTGGCGTTCAAATACAAAAGTATTACTCAAAGTATCTTTTCTCATGAATTGAACGAGCTAGATCCACGAGAATGATGCCACCCAATTTATCGCAAGATATTACATGTAAAAAGTGAACACGTTTCTCAACAGTTACTTTTTTTTTTAATTTATGGGATTTTTTAATGCATTTATTTGAAAAATGCGCAATATCTTGGGAATGGTTCATGCTAGCGTTCTAAATTTTATGTCAATCGTTTTCTAAGGAATAACTACATAAAATATGCCTATTTGCGTAACTTTATTAAAGGTTTTGATTTTTTGATGATTTTTTTAAAATTTCACTCGAAAATTTAGGGTGTTCTGAACATTCGATTGTGTTTAAAAACGATAGGCTTCCAGTGTTCATGGATTGTAATTTTTGTACCAAATTTTATGTGAATCGCTTAATTCGTTCGTGAGATATCGTCTCCAAAGACTCACTGACAAACACATATACTTTCACACACACACACACACACACACACACACACATCACCTCAAAACGTTAAATTCGTGATCAGGAATACTTGAAACTTACTCTCCCGTCGAAAACTCGAATTTGAATTTTCGACCCCGTCACAGTACTTTTCTTATACATTATACTTCTATGTGTATAAAGAAAGCAATAACTTATAAATCATTCTTTTATGGCAGTTTGTTACATCTGATATACATCCCAATAAATATGAAGAATATTAATACGACTTCTTATTATTACCTTACCAGATATAATATTCTCATCAGATTTAGCAGAATGTTCCCACCACTTGCTTTCTTTGCGTTGTGTCATTGGATCGAAGCAGCGTTCAACGAAAAGGTTGGTACATTCGCAGAAATTTGTTCAATAAGCAACAATGAAAGGCTAAAGCCATTTGGAAAGCAGAGAGACAGTGTTATAAATAGAAAGGCAATAGCTGGTTCAGATTTTGTCATAGATAAAATAGAAATAGAAAGAATATTTTTTACTAGTTAACTGTAAGAGGGATGTTAGAACAATTGCAATGCGTTGCTTAAATAATCAATATTCCTTTCTATTTCAATAATTGATATGTATCGCAATATATTCATGATATTTATTATTATTATATCTTAAAAAACAAATTTTATACAGTTTTTGATTCCATTTGTACCCGTTGCAACAGAGTTAAGCTTCAAATAGCGAAATCGTCCGCTGGTTATTCTTCCAATCAAAATTCGGAAAAATAATAATATTAATATTAATAATTTTATAATTTTATAATTGTTGTTTAGATTAAAATGGCCTAAAACAATTAAAGTAAGGCAAAATACAGAGATGAAATATCTTTTTATATACAGCAATTCCCATGTTAAAGGATTTATAAAAATGTGCGCCATTTTTACTTTCTCATTCTGTGTAATATATATATAGTATAGAAAAAGTATTATTTTCACGAAAATTTTCGAATTTGATATTTTGATGCCACTATATGTTTTAAAACCTCCTGAATACGCTCTGGCTATTTTTGGAGTGATGTCCGTCTGTATGTCTGTGGTCGACTTTTTCTGCACACGATAGCGGCCACACATTAAAAGAGATTTTCAAGAAACTTTATATCCGACTTTATTATCAAAAAGTCTAGAACTAGATAGAATTTGTTTTTTTAATTCGACCGAAAACTCCGAAATTAATTAGAAATTTTATATTTCTTTAACATAGTTGCATAGGAGAGAATTTGACATAATCATGCATAAAAGGGTTTATTTATGGCTCAATCAATAATCACGATACTTTATAGTTTCAATCATTGTTGTGAAAAATAGCCGCTGTATAAGTTCTTTTGCTTGTTACGTCATTGCACTCTCCGGGAAGGCGGGGTTACACTCTCAAGTATGGTATCAATCTAGTCATTTGGTTCTACGATACCGAATTTTAAAAAAATTTCTTGTAAAATTTGAAAAGAGAAATATTTAGAAATGGATTCTGATATGAAAAAGTTGAGTTGAGTCGCACTCCAGCTAATTATTCTTGTATCTGAAATGTTGTTTGATAACCGAGTCTTTTATTAAGTGTGTAATTCTTATATTTAGTGACCAATTAGCCATTTAGTCCGCATATCCGTAGAGTTTATGAAATGGTCTAATTTACTATAAAAATAATGAATCATTGCGTGATTCAATTATTAATCAAATATAGTAAAGTGAAAAGGCATATGGATATCACTAATGATTTTGATCAGCTCTTTATAGCGGGACTAACGAATTTATAATAATATAAATTTCTGTGGGCTGTGGTGGTACATGGAGTTACTATGGACAATTATCCAGCACAAATTTGTTTCTAACATTGTAACGAACTCGGCTCTCATTTCCAATTGCTGATCGCCTTGATCCCGTTTGGTGGTTCGTTTCGCTAAGCTTCGCAAAACACTCTTCTTCATTTCACACTAACACATTTATTAATTGAACTATTTACATATACATATTCACACATTCAGATTGATACATAATACTCGGGACTCCGCGAGTTCCATCGTCCGTTCAGATCCGAGTCCAGCAAGCAAGTCTTTCTTCTTCAAACCGCCATCGCCCTCTCCTCCAATATCTGGCCCTTGACCCCCCGCAGTCCGCAGTATCAAATTGCGTGGCCAGCTGCAAAACTCTGGGAGAAGTAAGATGGCGGGCCTAGAATAACCTTTCCCAGTCTTCTTGGCATGGACAGAGAGGGGTTCGTAACAAACATCTTTAAACTTCAGTGAATCTTTTCTGAACAGACCACTTCATGCTTCAATAATAACACTATAAAAAACGTAAAATACAGTATATGTACAAAACTTTGTTTTGAATATTTGCTTGGATGCATCTTATTAAGAAACATAACCAAACAATGTGCATAGGACTGCTTATTTAGGACTGTTTATGTGTATTGGGCTGATATCCAAGTCTTCAAGTGCTGAATATTCTTATGATTCTTATGTCTTCAATTTTTCAGAAACCAAGATCATAATCAGAAACCAAGATCACATTCTTCTAATTATTTTTTGAATTATATTTTCTTGATGCCCTTCATGAGGGGCGAGTTCGCCACTGATGAAGGGCATGGTTATGCCCGAATATGGCAGTGTAACTTTAGTATGTCATAGGATATTTTAATAAAATACTTTTAATTACAGCCAAGTTTTTTGGATGTCTTTATTTTTAAAATATTAGTTATTTTGACGTGTTTCCATACAATTTTGTTTATCATTTCCTTTAAATATCAAGAGGTACTATGTGAAAATGCTGAGTTCCTCTGCTTTTTTGTTCACATTGACAGAATGATTATTTTACTTCACAAAGTAGGTGAGACTCAGCCAAGAGGAAAACAAGTATTACAGCACATAATAAGGAAAACATTATTTATATATATGGAAATTGATATTGGTTCCAACTACCTTTTTAAATAATATATGTGTGGCGTATATTAGTTTAAATTACTTATAGTGGAATCGTATAGTGATCTTTGTACAATACTTGCTTTAACAAAAATCCACCATTATGTGCTGCCCTGTGTTAACTGAAAGTAAATTGTAAGTGTAAAAAGTAAAACGTAAATTCACCGAGTAATCTAACCTTGCACAATGAAAAGACCTAATTCTAGTCAATTTAAATTTTATTATAAATATTGTGTTTAAATATTCTTATGATTAAATCCACAATTAATATTCGATTGTGTACAGATTATCAAATCCTATTACTAATTATGTGTAATACATGTTCTTTTCAAGTGACTTGGAGTCAGATTAAGAATATTTAAACACAAATAATATTTATAATAAAATTTAAAGTGAATAAAATTGTCTCTTCATTGTGCATGGTCAAATAACTCATAGTGAACGTTAAGTTAACCAATTTACTTTCAGTTAACAACACACAATGTTAGCGTTTTGCTAAAGCATGTATTGTACATAGATCCCTATGCGAGACCACAGCAAGTAATTTAAATTTATATACGCTATAATATGTAGAAAATAAGGAGGAGAATATACCTTCACATTCTTCTCAGCACAAATAACATTTATTTTTAACTTGGATGCAGTCTAGAACTAGATGTAGTCTAACGATGTATTTTTCTCTTTATTTATTTTGTCAGATTTGTCTGTGAAAAGTGAATGTGAGGGCGTAAGCTGAATTAGCAAAATGCACTTCCTCGCCCACTCTTTTATAAATCATCTCAGATGTTTTTTGGGGTATATTAATTCTTTTTTGAAGTTTTATAAAGATGATTTCATATCGTTTGATATTTATAGAGTATATATCTATGTCAATTTGTTTAATTGTGGTGCCATGTAAAGGAATATATATATATATATATATATATATATATATATATTAGTTACTTGACTGTATTTTTGTTAAAATATGAAAAATATCACTGCACTAAATAATTTAATAGTTAAATAAAAATAATGTAAGGCAGATCTTAGAATTATTAGTTTGAATTCCAATCTCTTAATAAAAAATGTAAATCAAAATCTTAATTACTTATTACATAAACTTTATCAATTTGGCGTCATTTTCGTTAATTTAGCCCAATTTTCATCAATTTGGAGATATTTGAAAAGATCCAAAGTTTGTCGCTAAGGTCACACAGTTTGTCGCCAAGTGGGATAGACGGACAGGCAGTCAATGAGGCTCTATTGAAACACACTTATATACCATCTGTTTATTAATTTGTTTGAATTCCATCCAACCCATTTATGAAATTTAAAATCAAAATCTTGCTTATGTTTTGATTCCGAATTTTATCAATTCGGCGTCCTTTTCGTTAAATTAGCGTCCTTTTCAACAATTTGGTGACATATTCGTCAATTTAGTAACAGTTTGAAAAGTCGCTAAGGTTGTTTCCAAATTTGCCAATTCAATAGGGTGTCTGTGTCTGTCTGTCAGACAGATGGACATGCAGACACACCCTATTGAAACATACTTATTATACCATCCATTTATTAGTTAGTTTGAATTCCAATCCATTCTTAAAATTTTAAATAAACGTCCCACTTATGATGTTGTTCTAATTTGACGTCATTTTCGTTAATTTAGTGTCATTCTCATCAATTTGGCGACATTTTAAAATGTCGCCAATTTTTCGCCAAGGTGCGATAATTCAATTACCCTTAGGTGCTATATTAAAGTAACTGAACATTTTCTAACTCAGTGTTTTTATTGGTCATTCTATAATATTGCATATAACGTAAAATTGCATATATAACGTAAAATTACATATCCAATATGGAAATGAAAGAATGAAGATTTGAAAAAAAAATAGACTTTGCAATGCAATAGCTACATTTTATGTAAAAATAAATGACTTTCTAAGATATTGTGCTTAAAATAAGGGAGGGGGAGACTTTTAGATAAAAATTCAAATTTTTAGGGGACGTATCTCACCCTTTTTATAAACAGCCCTGATTTATAAACAGCCCTGAAAATTTTGTCAAAATCAATCAAATTTTTCTTATAGAAATGTTGTCTGAATAAGGAGGAGGAAAAGTGAAAAATTGTAAATTTGCTACCTTTCTGTATCTTTCTTGGCTGTATCTTAGTCTCTATTTTTCTTGCCTTTGAGGATACAACCATGCGACTTTAGAATAATATTATAGTCTATCATAGACCTTTCTAACGGGACAGTTCAACTTATTTTAACCACTGTAGTTTTCACAGTATAGGACATGTAGCTTGAAATAATTTCTTTAATTTTGTGTCTTGCAGGGCCCTCTCCCCGTGTCACTGTTAATATGTTATGAAGTTTTCCTTTAACATGATTTCCTCTAAATGAGGCCTTGAATTTTACTTTTGTAGTATCTGAACCTATAGCCAAGTGTTACAGTTGCCCTGCCTCCTATAAGAATATATACAAATTGAAAATACTGAAAATTATGTTTAATTATAGAAAATAAGCATTATTAAAGATATCTACAAGATTTAATTGAAAATAGTTGAGACATGTGTCAACTGTGTTCATTATGTCCTCTCCTAATTTTATAATTCGGAGTTTTCTTTAGGCTTTGATATAGTATTTATTTGTAATATTCATGAATAACAAAATACATTTTTTTAAATCTCTGTTTCTATGTTTACAGTTCAAAAACGATCGTAGAAAAATACGGATATTAAAATAATTTTCAGGGTGGATTTCATATTAGCATTATTATGCCATTTCAAGCCTAAATTTTATTCCGTTTTAATTTATATTCCGACAGGTCATTGGTAACTTTTCGATGACAGCCATTTGCATACCCTTTGCTTAAACCCAAAACAGATGTTATACCTCACAATGTGGTATAAGTTTGTGAAAAATTAAGATTAATATGTAAAATAATTTCACTTTTATGTATCGGTAATATAACAAAATTTTATATTATATATAAAATGATTTCATTTAAAAAGTATTCATCGATTGACAAAAATGCAATCCAGAAAGCTGCTAGCCGTAATTCGACTGCACCTAATTGAAATAAACAGAATACATAAACTGCATGCACTCTAGTACGTAGAACTGACTGATACCAGCGTCTCCCCACAGCTTTGGCTGGCCTATGGGAAGACGCTTTGCGTTTGCGTTGGAATGCTGGTTTCTCAGAAAAGACGAGATTGCCAACACTAGCTAAATGAAATAAACATAATATACATATAACCGAGGACTGCACTCTACTACGTAGCACTGATTAATTATATAAAATTTTAAATTTCAATTATCTTAATTTATGTTTTATTTCTTTATTATTTTGATCGTGATTCAAAGGGTACGATGTATATATTTGTGATATGCAGATTTATCTTTATGTTAACAGCGAATATGAAATAAAAACCTTTGGCTGGCTATAGAAGGGCGTTTGCGCTGGAATTCTGACTTTTCGCAGAAAAAGAGAGATTGCCAGATTTGACATTTAATCGCCTTTTCATTGGTTTGATCGTGGATTAAAATTTATAAAATTTATTTCCACGAGATTGAAGATTAACATACTGTCATGACTTGCTATTAAAATGCTTTGTTATTCAAATTTATATGTTTTTAATAAAAATTTCGAATAACTTAATTATTTAAAATTTTAAATTTAAATTAGGCTAATTTATGTTTCATTTCTTTATTATTTTTATCATGGTTCAATAGGTACGATATATAAATTTGTGATATGCAGATTTATTTTTTTGTTAACAGCGGATATGAAATAAAAACCCTTGACTGGCTATGGGTGGACGTTTTGCGGTTGAGCTGGAATTCTGACTTTTTGCAGAAAGAAGAGAGATTGCCAGATTTGGTATTTAATCGCCTTTTCATTGGTTTGATCGTGGATTAAAGTTTATAAAATTTATTTCCACGAGATTGAAGATTAACATGCTGTCTAGAGCTTTGTTTTTCAAATGTATATGTTTTTATCAAATTATTTCAATAACATAATTTTATTTTAAAATTACTTTTTAAATTACGCTAAGTTGTGTTTTTTTTCTTTATTATTTTTATCGTGATTCAATGGGTGCGATATATAAATTTGTGATATGCAGATTTATCTTTATGTTAA
This sequence comes from Amaurobius ferox, assembly GCA_951213105.1. Lineage (NCBI taxonomy): Eukaryota > Metazoa > Arthropoda > Arachnida > Araneae > Amaurobiidae > Amaurobius > Amaurobius ferox. The sequence continues at coordinate 24,662,672 of OX578139.1, read as the reverse complement.
CAGCGGATATGAAATACAAACCTTTGGCTGGCTATGGGAGGACGCTTTTCGCTTGCCCTGGAATGCTGATTTTTCACAGAAAAAGGAGCCAAGCGTTTCCAAGCGATTTACAAACATGTTCATCAATTTGGCGACATTTTAAAAATTCGCTAAATGTGTTACTAAGTAGGACGGTTGGCCTGACAGACAAATGCTACCGGGACATCATTTCAGTACTCTCTTCTAGCAAAACAAAATTAATTTCATTGATTCATTGTCGTTTTTACCAATTTGGCGACATTTCCGCCAATTTAGCAACGTTTAAAAAAAGTTTCCAAGTTATCAATATCTGGCGAAATTCGTAGATATGAATTTGCAGATCTGAAGAATAAAACATCCTGATCTCGTTTGTATACGATGGTCACACTGAAATTTTTGAGACAGGGACAGACAATATGCGCTAGAAAAAAATTATTACACGTCAATTAATTACTCTTTCATGCCCGCAGACGTTAATTTGTGCAACAATTACAGTTTAGCTATAGTAGAATACATTTTGAAGGAAAGGGAAATGGCGTTGACGCGAGGGCATTATCGAGCTATGGTGTTCCTGAATTTTAAAGTAGAGCTAAATGAAGAAGAATGTCTTCAACGTTTACAATAGCATATGAAAATGATTCTCCATCTCATACCACTGTATTCAGATGGTTTACAGAGTTTAGAAGTGGACGAAATTCTCTCCTGCTTTAAAACCACACAGGAAGACCTTTGTCAGCTGTAGTCCCAGAAAATGTGTCGGCCATTAGATTCGCAGCTATACGTAAAATTATTCATGAAGAACTGCATATGAAAAAATTAGTTTGTCGTTTGGGCCCCCCTAATTTAACAAAATACCAAAAAGCGGAGCGTGTCAGAATCTTACTGATTAAAATTAATTAATAATGGTGGACACCGCATTATTTCTGAAATCATAACTGGTGATGAAACGCACATATCATTTTTTGACGTTCCAACACGTCAAGAAAGTAAAGTATGGGTCTTGAAGATGACCCCAAACCAACAATAGTGAAAATACAACGAACAATGAAAAATTCTTCAGAAGTGCAGGTCTGGTCAATGAAATAAAGCTAGGGGGATAGAAAACAATTACAGCTAACTGATACACCACTAGTGTCTTCCAGAAATTCTTCAAGAAGTGAATATTAAAGGACTCATGCTTCACCGTGACAATGCAGCTTCTCATTCAGCAAGAATGGCAGTCGAATTTCTTTAACAAAAGAACATCAAAATGATAGAACATCTGTCCTATTCTCCTGATCTTGCTATGTGCGACTTTTGGCTATTTTTTTAATCAAAACAAAATTTATGTGGGCGTCGTTTTCATATTCCGGAGATGAGATTGATGAGGCTATGAAAGCATATTTTTCATCGACTGCAAGAAATGGATGGCTTGAAGTATTTAATCTTTGGAAAATTCGCTTACAAAAGTGCATTGATGTTGGAGGGGAGTACTTTGAACTCTCCTAAGAGTTGGTAAGTTTAACTTGTACTACTTAGTCGTATCTCAAAAAATTCAGTGTGGCCCTCGTATTCTAAACGGAAACACTAAAATTGTATTAGAAGATATAACCGTTCTACTCTTTTTCTGTTTCAACAATCGGCTAAATGAGTGTGTTTATTGGCTAAACAAAAAATATGTGTTTATTGGCTAAACAAAAAATATGAGTTTATTGGCTAAACACTACATATGAGTTTATTTGCTAAACACAATATATAAGTTTGAAAACTCTTTTCCAAAATAAATGAAAGTGATGTATGTAGTCCGCAATTGCTATAATTAAAAGAAAAATCAAACCATTCATTTGTAAGATGTATTTTATATCCATTTATTTATTATTCAAATCGAGAAAATAATAATGAAAATTAACAAACACATTTGATTTAATTGCGTCGCTGAGCAACATATTTATAAGATAGAATCTTCCTCATAGAATGTTGATTATTAAATAAGCATTCTGATTTCTTCATACATTTCATTGCTGAGTAAGAACCTGTGGATAATAAACCATAGTGACAGAATTTCCATTTAATTTATGTTTCAAACCTGCGATTTTCAAAAGTGTCTGATAAGCTCAATAAACTCCAAACTCAGAAATAGAGTTTTAATTTACTTTCAAGGTTTAAACCAGCGATTTCCAACATTTTCCTTTTGGAGAAACCATGGAGTTAGAGAGGAGAACTCTTATGAAAGTTTCGTTGTTCATTAATATCTCGACAACCCCTGGTCGTAGAAACTCGAAACATGGAATAAACTTTAAGTGGGGCTATTCCATGGCTACCTTGCAAAATTTCATTAAATTCGGTTCAGCCGTTCTCCCATGATGATGAGAAAGACAGACAGACAGATTTTCAATTTTGTTTATATAGATTCAACTGTTTGTTTAATTTTCCTAACATGTTTTAATGATTACCAGTTGCGGTGTCGGAAGCTATGTTTTAATATTTTTAACTGAACATTTTTAGGTTTTTTTTATAAAAAGCATGTTTTGGCAGTCACGACTAAAGATACATACGTTCGAAGAAAGTGCGCAAAGAAATTTGCGAAGGATGAACGTCCAACCAATCCACAGAAAGTATCATTTTGTTCTCAGTAATAATAAAAGTGGTGAATGTTTATTGCTTTTAAAAAAATGTGATTTGCACAGATCTAAAGGAGAATTGGTGAACGAATCGAACAGGAGGACAAAGACTCTAGTAATGTAGATTATTAATATTGTGAATTTAATATATATCAATTTAAGAAAAATATAAAGAGAAGTGGAATAAAAATACTGAAAAACTTAAATGCCTATATCTGGCAATGATTCATTTTTACATGCATCTTTGCTCCTCATGTAGACAAAAGTGACGATTCTTCTTATTACTTCAAGATCTACTATCCTGAGAAAAAAGTAACAAAGCACCCGCTATTAGTTTCTCTCAGTTAATGGCGATTTCGGTAGTAGAAAAGTAAACAAAATACTGAAAAGCTTGAATACCTATATCTGGCAACGATTCATTTTTACATACATCCTTGCTCTTCATGTAGACAAATGTGACTGTTCTTATTACTTCAAGATCTACAATCCTGAGAAAAAAGTAACAAAGCACCCGCTATTTGTTTCTCTCAGTTTATAGCGATTTCAGATACTGTTTTCGTTTAGTAAAATACCCTTACATTTATCGAAGTCTTCTGGAGAATAAGGAAGCATATGTCAGGAAGTAAGTTTGGAAAACCGAGTCATTCCTCATCAATAACAAGTTTCATTTACGTGCAAGATAAAACGGGGGTACAGAAAGTGTATTTTGTGTTTGCTAACTGTGAAGGAATGTTTTATTTCTGAAACGCTCTGCTTAAACAGATAAAAAATGTGTGGCTCAACTCCACTTTCTCATACCAGACTCCATTTTCAGAAGCTTATTTTTCTTTCAAACTTTACATGAAATTTTTTGAAAAATCGATATTGTGGGTCCAAATGATTACAATTATAGCGTGCTACCCTTCCCTTTAAAGGAATTAAAAAAAATTTTCAATTGATATTATACTTGATAACGTCCACCTCCCCCTCGGGGTGGAAGACCCAGACCACTCGACTCACACTAGGGTATGAGCAGCTGGTTGAGTGGCCGGACCCCCCCCCCCCCGGGGGTGTAATTTTATCACAGAGGGAGACTAATGACTTTATAAACCCAAAAATATGGTGTAGTGACTATCACACTATTTTGTCTCGTTATCATTAAGCCATAAATAAACCATTTTATGTATGATTATATCAATTGTCATGCTGCAATGTTAGAAAGACATAAAATTTTGCAATTTCCACTCAAATTAAAATTACTTTCATCTAGTTCTAGATATTTTTATAACAACGCTGGATAAAGTTTCGTTAAAATCCACTACTATTTATGGCCGCTGTGGTGTACACATAAAACATCGACTACAGGAATCAAACAGACAGACAGACATCGCTCCAAAAGTAGTCAAAACGTGTTCAGGAGGTCTAAAATCATATATTGGCATCAAAATCTCGAATTTGAAAATTTTCATGAAAGCAATACTTTCTTAGTACTATATTACATAGTATATGAGAAGGTAATAATATACTGTTGCTAGACTGGGAAACCATAATGGTTGGAATGTTTTAATATCTGAAATACTAAATAATAATACAGAATAGAGAGATTAAAAATTAAAGATTTGAAAGGCCATAAATTAAAATTCATGAAAGTCAAAAAGTTTATAATGAACATATATTAATGATCATAAAGTTCAGTAAAATTAATAAAGATTCTAACTTTAATATTACAGTGATTACAAATAAAAAAAATTATATTTCATATTCTTAGGTTGGTACTAGTTGTTGTTGGTAAAAGTCTGATACTAGTTACAAAATAATAATCAAAATGTTTTAACGTTTGCAATGGGTTAGATAACGGGATTCAAAATTGTAAAAAAAATTAGGCAAATGACAAAAAATGTTTTAAAATATATGGAAAAAAATGTAGTCCCAATTACTCACCTATGCACTAGAAATTTTCCACCACCTGCCAAACAATCGCAACGAATGCTATGGGTAGTTGTAATTACATAGTTTGGCGTGAATTGTGTTATTATATATTGAATTTATATTTCCTTCTTTTTTTAGGTAAGGACAAATAACCATTTTCTTCTTAAAGATAAATTAATTGAAAAATGTGGTAAGTTCATTCCATTTTCAAATATATTTCAAATATATTGAAAGCTATTTAAAGCGTATATCATCTATGCGGAATTGTTATTTAAAAATATAATTTGACTGGTTTATTGCGCAAAAGATACAGATTTCTTAGTTATCACAGAAATTGGTCGTGTTCTATTTTATTTTTCTGTACTCGCTGTATGCATTAACCGTCTAACGGTTGTGGCTATTAACGATAGTACTTCACTAATGTCTTATACGATATTGCCGAGTGTTACCTTTCTAGAACTGTTGGTTTACAAGAAGTGTGCTGTTCTAAATTTAATTTTAAAATATTGTGTTCCAAATTTTCACTACATTATACTAATAAACAAATTTATACAAATTTATCTTCAGTAAAATATTAATTTACCCAGTAAAAGTAAGCAAGATATTGAAGCAGAAATGCTGATTGCAACATGCAACACAGATTTAGGTTTTCTTAACAGTAATAGAAAATTATAGATATAATATTTTTCCTTTAATGTTTCATTATAGTTAAAATATAAACCCACACATTTTCCCGATATCATATATTATGTTCTATATTTCTTGTTATTGTTATGTCAATCATTGTTTTCTTTTAAAATTTCACTTTAAGGTGAGCGTTGTAGACCGATATATATCTTGACGTTTATCACTTATATGACATAAAAATTTGAACCCACGAATATTGGCATAATTCGCCGGTTTATATTTTTACATATATAAGCATAAATTCACGAAGCTCCATTCTGCACATTTCCTGTTCAGGTTTTAAAGTAAAACATCAACTGGTTTTCCATAGTGTAATCAGCATCTGTGTTACAGGTGTATTGGTAGTATTTTGCTAACAGGTTTATTGGTGTTCAAACTCATATAATTATAAAATCATGCTTTAAGTGAGTCAAATGTCGGTCATACTAATTCATCGTCGTACTTTATAACTATTTTCCTTTGTCATAAATTGCAAGAATATATTTTATTTTACATCTTCATTGGAGGAAAGGCTTCACAATTATAATAGCAAAAAACGGAAATAAAAAAAACAGTTTGGGACAGATCACTTGCTAGTGCCCGGGGATTCCAATCGATCGACCCGAGATCGATTTCCGGCTCTGCCCAATCTGTCCCCGAGTTCACACGGAGTATGGGCGCGTTAAATATATGGGTTCGTAAGTCCTTCCGAGAAGTTGGTAGTAGGGAAATATGGGTACTGCCTCTGTGAATGTCATCCACACTGGGTTCCGGTCTAAATTGGGTGGGACTGTCCTGGCCTTCCAAACAGATACCTTATATTTTCGGGTAGGTGGGACTGTCTTGGTCGAGCAAGCAAATAAACATAAAACCCCACAAAAAACAATATCAAAATAAAAATTATTTCTTTGACTCAATCAGCTTGTCCTTTCTGAATATTTTTCTCGATAACTGTCTATATTTATATTTTATGTTTGAGTGAAAGTAACCAAGAGAAGCAAAAATTCGCACGAACAAAAACTTTCGCGGTCGAACATTTGTAAGTTTTCTAGATATCGGCTATTCCAAACGAATTGCCGAGCATATATAGGGTGATTAAAAAAAGATGGTCCAAACTATACGAGGTGGTAGTACACACCAAACCAAGAACTTTTCGTCATAGTTTACCAGGTCGGAAATAAAACGTAAAGCCGTCAGTGGGCGCTTAATGGTGAAACCGATGAGGTGAGGCGAAAACACGAGAATGAATTAGAAGTTATAAAATGACATTTAATAAACAATAATTAAAGTAATGGCTCAAGAGAGCGACCGCCAACACGAATGCACGTCTCACAGCGGCGATGAAGAGATTGGCGGACTTTCTCGAACAAACCAGACATGCTGCGCATTTCGGCAGCAGATACCGAAATTTTTTTGCAACGAGTTCCTCTTCAAATTAAAAGGGAGTGTCATAGACGAGACTCTTGAGATATCCCTAGATAAAGAAGTCAAGACAGAAAAGTGACGTCCAGATAGTTCCTTACCTCTCGCCCAATTACAAAAATTGGCATAATGCTCCTTCTTCTTCTTCCCCCCGCGATGAAATTTGTATACATGGTTTTCTTCTGCATCCAGAAAATAACAACAAGAATGACGCTTTTAAGTTTGCGGAGCGACCGCTTCCCAACGAGTAAGCACCCTTTTACGTCTTCTACGTTTCATTTCCGACCCGCTAAACTATGATGAAAAATGTTTGATTTGATGTGTACTATCACTTCGTAAAGTTTGGCTCATGTTATTTGAATCACCCTGTATATTGACGAACGCAAAGTCGGGCTATGGAAATTGATGCCTGCAATGGAATTGCGACCTATAAAATTTCTAGTTAAACATTTTCATACAAATTTAACTACATAATTTGTGGTCAAGTTCAAAACTAATACACAGAATTAAATTTAAACAAAAAGATTTAAACAAAGGATTAAAACAAGGAAAGCATTTAACTACCAGTATTTGGTGTAGCATAAATTAAACAAAAAATTCATTCTTTTGAAAAATGCGTTTTACAGCTGTATAATTGCCAATACTTGCTGTAAGCAAAAAAACCTGTATAAGTTTTTTAGCCTTCAATTTTAAACAAATAAATGTTTTTGCTACAAAATGCATTAGTAATGTTTTTTATTTACAAAAAAGATTCTAACATCAAGTTTGCAGACATGCAAGAAAATAAAGCGTTTTTTTTTATTTAAAAAACAATAAAGTTGTGTTAATAATACAGAAAGTCTGAGCGTCATTAATTCATGGCGTTTGCTACTTTTTCATTTCTAATAGGTTTATTTCGATAATGATGCGTGTTTAGAGCTTTATGCAAATTTTGACATTGCAGTAGTTTAAAATTTTTCGGAACTTTTGCATTTGACCACTTTTAATTTAATTTATAAATTTCTAAGGCGAAATTATTTTAAACATCTCCCAAAATACTGGTGACAAATATGTGGCACGCGTGCCAGATGTGGCACTTGAGAGATTTTTGGCGGCACGCCTTATAATTTGACTATTGATTATTGACTTTATTGATGATGTACTATACAGGGTGTATCATATTGAATGGGACAAAAAGAATAGCATAGTAAAATTCTGTAATTGATTTATTTAGCCAAAATAAATTAATTCTGAAACTACAATTATACAAGTTTTATCTGGCAACAGAGAGAAATCTTCCGGTTACGAAATCGCCGCTAGAGGCACTGTTAATCAAAATGGCGCCAGCCATGCAGGAGAAAGCGTACTGTGTTTTAGAATACGCCAGAAGATCATCGTTTATCGTCGTTCAAAGACATTTTCGCACGAAATTTGGTAAAGAACCCCATCAATCGTCACAATATCGAACGGTGGGTGAAGCAGGTTGAGGACACTGGCTGCTTGTGTAAGAAAACCAGCCCAGGACGACCAGGAGCCAAAACCTAAGTGGTTGAAAAAAATCGTGAAACGTTTTTACGAAGTCCCACAAAATCAACGCGCAGTGCGAGTTCTGAACTCAATGTGCCTCATAAACTTAGACAACTATAGTTTCACTGTAAATTTGATTTATCAAATTAAGTAATTACAGGGTTCAGAGGTATTCTTTCTTTTTGTCCCATTCAATATGATACACCGTGTAGAATGACTAATATGCATGTGAGATCAGGAGACATTTAGGCAGTTTTAATACTACGAAGATTTACGATATGTAATTGCGAAGCAAAACCGCAGAATCGTAGGCACCCGTTTAGGACAGCCCTGGGCGGGAGGTCATGACTGCAATAACAGAAACCCAATTGGCGAAAGTCACCGCTACTGGGCGGCTGATCTTTACTTGTCGAATAGCCAACGCTAATTGGCAGTCATTGCTTGCCATCATTTTTAACGCACAATAGTCTTAGTCTCGGTCATTCTGAATTGACTTTTTTCCATCTCTCTTGGCAGGTTATTCTCAATTGACTGTCACACCATGTCTTCTTTTTCTTCTGTCTTCTTTTACTTCTGTCTTCTTTTTCTTTCTTCTTTTTTATTTTTACCTTCCAAAGAATTGAAAAGAAAATTTAAAAAATACACATTATGAGTTCAATTTAATCATATTTGGAAGGAAAAATATGAAAAATATATATGTGAAAATATATTGATGAATTAGAATGATATCGATTGTCATAAGATGGAGAACACACAATGTCTTATGGAAAACTCGATATTAAAAAATGTGAAGTACCCTTATTATAATCAAATTAAAACGCAACCTCATTGTTAACAAATTTATCTTTCCCATACTCTTGTGGAAGTCTTATTTACTGTATTGATTCACGTACGTTCAAAGACTTAATATAGACTAAATAGGATTAGTGATGAAAATTGGGCTGCATATATGATCTTGCAATTGGCAACATATCAGTCTGATATGAAGAATTTTTCAAATAAAATAAAGAAAAAAATCAGATAGTCAAATTCTCAAAGAACTTTATAATATAGAATGATTAGAAAAGCTAATGCTTGTTGCTGATATAACATTGTATTAAATCATTCTAAATAAAACATGCCAAGAACATGGGAAAACAATTGATTTTGCTCTTTCTATAGGCCCATATTATTTATTGTAAATTAAACAAATGAGACTGAAAAGAACGAATAAACTTTTTGAGATCTATTGGAGTTTTAGTTTGCAATACGTTATACACGCAAAACTATTTCTGCTGCATGGAGTTGAAGCCACCGCCTTTTTTTTAACCGTAACAGGATGCAGTATTTACCAAAAATCGTGTGTTCTTGTAATCATTTATCTTTTAAATTTATACTTTTCTGCTCACCTATATTCCTATATTTCATACAATGTTAATACGCATGAGTCTTATTATTTATATTTAAGTCTAATACAAATTTAAAATGAATTTCGCATGTGTGGAAGAAAAGTATACGTTTTTTCCTGGGTTATTACAGTGGAAATTTGTCTTCTGTCGCATTCAAATACATTATTTTATTCAGAAAAAAAGACACAAGGTAAAAAAACAGCTTAATGTTTGAAATTATAGCCACGCGACACAATGAAGTTTCCCTAAATAAATTGAGCTGTGCTGTGCTGGCAATGCTGCAAGCTGGACATCTTCAAATTACTATGCAGTTAACATTTTTTTCTCGCCTTTTTTTCTTTCTAAACACTGGTATTTAGACAGCGTGAGTTTTGAACATTATGCAAAATACGCAATTACTAAACAAAACTTATAAAAGAACTTTTATTTTTTTTAAATTTTAATGGTTTTGTTTCTGACGAATAAAAATGTAAAACATTTTTTTGTGTTTAAGCTAATTTTTTAAGATATAGTGAAATAATGATTATGGGCACTTTATTATGTTTATAAATGTTAAATTTTGGGGGGAAATTTATTTTAGACTAATATCAAGAAGAAGATTTAAATTATATGATGACTCCATGAAACTGGTGTTTAAAATATATGAAGTAATAGCAAGAGATCCCGTTCTTCGTACTAAATATATATTATAAAGAAGCTTAAAATTCACAATAATGCGAAATTTCTGTAGTATTCAAAATGGCATTGTTATTCAAAACATTTTATAAAAATATCTTGTTAATGATAAATCAGCCGTCACTTACGTTTCCGTAGCTTAAAAAAATGTCCTCTGTACACAGTTTTGACTTCAAATTTTAACTCATATAACTTCCAGAAGTTTTTTTTCTTTGTCAAATATTTGATTAGTTTTTATATCATTTCATTTCTAATCACCCAAAACATAAAATCTCGTTGCCCTCGTGTCACAGATGTTTACGAAAATATTTTGTCAGCAAGTGCATTATAAAAAATGGTTAAATTATTATTTGTTTTTTCAAATTTTTGAGCCAAAACTGGTGTCAGGGGATCATTTTAAAATTTGAAACCAATTTAACAAATGGTGTCAATTGACAAGGTGGTTTTAAGTTTGTAACAACTGTAATTTATTTATAAACCGATTTTGTACATTTTGGTGTTATTGGAAAGGAAAGGTATAAGCTAGGAAATAGAATTCTTAAAATGCTTAAAATATACATGTTAATCTTTACAAATTTGCAATAATCGAATTTTGTGGTGGAGAAATTTACGCTAATTTCAAAAAATTATTACAGCAGAACCGCACGTTTCATCATATTGAATATTTTTACATAATGCTAAGAATCAATTTTTTTCACTATAAAAACATCAGGAGGGTGTTTCTTGTGTTTGTTAAATAAAAAAATAAGCAAAATATATGTGGAAAACTGTTACTGTTCTCAATGGGTTGGCCTTACATGTTGAATTTTTTACTAGTACACAACAAATAATAAAACATTTATATTTCTTCTATAGCTCCTTTAATATTCTAACAATTAATATTTTCTATTTATAAATAATTTTTGAATGGATGGGATAATATCTGAACCTAAGATACATAAGCGACCAGTGCCGGTGCTTGTGGTTGGAGTAGGTACGGTACATTCATTAAAACACTTTTGTCTGAAACCTAGCAGACATCAGTACAATGAGTCAGTCTATGAATACGATGAGGAAGGTCCACTTAGTCTCATGACTTGAATCATCGAATCTCTGTGTTCTTCACTGAGTTCCAGTTTTTTTCCAAACCATCACTGATTCTCATAGATAGCTGCAACAAATTGCTCTTCCTGAATGACGATAATATCTTCCTTGTTTCTTTGTCCAAGAGAAACTTGAAAATATGTCTACGAAACTGAAACACGTCTTAATATAAGCGAGCTACTTTCATCCAGTGGTTAAAAGAAATGATTATCTCGTATCCCAAGTATTGTAGAAGAAGTGAGATGCTGTTTTCCCAACATTTGTAAGCATTTTGCCATATCTTCAGTTGTAACATAAAATGTATTTATACCAGGAACACCAGTTTTGGTAAATGTGTAAAGATGTCGTGTTGAACACGCAGGCATGTTTTGATAAAAACAACAAGTTTATTCTTAAACTGTAGAAATCATAAAATAAACTCCATCAATATAATTGACACATAATAAATCCGACTGTGCATGGTCCACCTTTCCTACAATCGTCTTCATCCACACAGGCCGCACTCTACGTAATGATTCGTATCGACTCCTTCCATCATATTTCTCCTCGTACTTCGCACTTCGCATTTTTATAACCTGGTTGCCAGCACCCTCTACCGTCCGCAATCTGCTATTTGAATTCGACTCTTCTTTCCCCAGGGAAACCACGGTTTGAAAAATAAGAAGTCGAGAATAGAAATTGTTAATCCTTAAAATGTAAGAACATCTTTGGGACTTAATATCTGATCATCATATGGTCTTAGTAGACTCACTCTTTTGGCTAAACATTTTGTGATGCCTCCAATTCCTTCACATGCATTTTTGCAGTGACTAGGGGCAAAAAATTCCGTTCTCCTGTTAGGCCATGATTATGTTTATAATGGCAAAATTAAAAATGTCACTTCAAAAAATTTTTTGAAGTTTTTGCATTGTGCAGCGCTACCTTCGCTAAAGTGCATGACGTGTTGGCTGTGTGGTATTTGTTCCAGTACATAGACTAGAGCAATTTTCTGGAAAATATAGAATGCGTTTACATCATGCTTCAGACAATTACTTAAAACACATTGCCATTGACTTTATAGTATCATCTGATTTATAGTAAACGACAAGCGGATGAAAGGTTACCTGAATGCTCTGCAAAAAAAAAAATCCTTAGGCTGCATCTTAAACCATACACCGTATATATAGTTTTCAGCAAAGTCTACTATAATGACGCAGGAAGTTTTAAAAGGTGTTTCCTTGCTTGTTTTGAAGTGGTGACTCTGAAATTTTTTATATGATATGACGCCAAGTTTAGAATTGTTGCACCAGAGACTCGACAAAGTCATCAACTGTCTTGATTAATGCGTCCAAAAAAGATCTTATATATTTATAACATGAATCATCACGTTCACATTTTGATGATATGTGCATACACATACGGAATGTATTCCACGACTGTTTACAGTAACATATTCTTTAAGTTCTCATAGTTTATTTTGGACGTTAGAAAGTTATAATGGGTCCTCAATTCAACAGTCTAGTTACTTTTACCAGAAGACTTTTGTTAGAAAGAAGACTTTTGTCTTATTGAGGGAAAGTCCGGTTCCAATTTGTCCTAATTTTGGCACTCATTTATATTATTTCTAGTAAATATTTTCATGAATATTGCAGATAAATGAGCTGAAACTGATAGACAAATTTTTGTATCATGCAACTTTTTAATACACGATTTTTTTTTAGTTAGACACCCAAATTTTTAGAAAATATCATAGAAATCAATTTTTATTTCTTTCTTTTTCAGAAAAAAAAGAGAAATTCATGGAAATTATATGCATTTTACTAAGTTCTTAATGTATGCATTTATTCTGTTTGACATGAGTAATTGAAGTTTACTTGAATTAAAGCTAATCACATCACTTCAAACAAAAACAACAAAGATGAAGCATAAACCATCAGTCCTTTTAAATTGAAGAATTTTTAAAACACGCCGAATTTGGTTTCACAAGCTTTCTAAAATTATTAAAAAAAAAAAATAAATACTTTTATTCATTTAAACGAATGACGAATTACCTCTGTTCGCTCCACTTTTTTTAATATGCTACAGAAAATTAGTGTTTGTTTAGTGCGCAAAAAAGTGATTATTTGCATAAATAGCGGAACTCTTCGGAGGACATGAAAAAAAAATGCAGATAAAAAAGTGAAATTCCTGTTTTCTCTTCAATATCTTGAGATTAACGTAGAGTTGTTTTGTTTAAAGCAAATTACTTCATTTACTGCCCATTTATTTTTAAACAATGATGATGTGTTCTTTTCTTTTTTTACCTTTCTCTGCATCTAAAATCGCTAAAAATGAATTTCGTGTTTCTTGTTTTTTATAAGCCTTTACAATTGATGAATAGGACTGGGACTCAATAATAAAATTGTGGTTTCATATTTTCTTTTAGCATCTTCGTGTTCATAAGTAGTCCTAAATACTGTTTACCTAAATTTATTTTTATTCACTTTAACATCTTCATAGTTACTATAATGATATGCAATAAATGCTACTGTGGTTGAACATGGTTTTAAGTAACATTACGTCTGATTAGTTTAAAATGTGGTACCCGAAATCACAATTAAAGAGTTTCGAATGGAATTTGATATGGTTACTACAATCAATGAATATTGGATCCCTGTTGAGTTTGAACGCGCTCGAGCATTCGTAAAAACCTTGAATTTCAGAATAAATGTCTGCAAAATCAACAAAACATCCGTATGTTTGTCTATATTTATAAAGCTAAGATGGCTGTCAGTTCGTCTGTGTTGTTTGTAGCTGAAAATCTAAGTGCCTTGAGAAAATGAATTTTGGTACATATGTACTTTAGGACCCGGGAAGGTGCATTTTGCCGATATTTTCTTCTACATTCGAATTAGTTTTGCGGTATTTTACCTTTTGCAAGATTTTGTACGATTTTTACACATTGATTTCCTGACGACCAAAAATCATGTCACAGAATTTCCATCTTAACACCATTGTAAATTATTTTTCAAATACTCTGTGAACTTAATCCAACTATCAATAGACCAATTTTAGTGAATTTTTAAATATATATATATACGTTTTGTGTATTGAACGCGTAACTTTCCTGAGGGTTTTTTGATATATTGTAGTTTTTCCCTTGACACCATCAGCGTAGCGGTGTTTTGTTTTCGGTTTTCTTTTGTTGTTGTTGTTGTTGTTATAAACGGATGTATTATGAAAGGTTTTAAGGTGTTTCTTTTTGTTTTCATAATTTTATTTTGAATTTTTATTTTCTTGAAAATTTCTCAATCAAACACTTCTATTAGCAATTTTTGTCCCTTTCCCTTGCGCTTGAAAATCTGTGGTATAATTTTTTTTCATTACGGCCGGCTTCCCCTTTTTTTCGATATATGTTTACTTTTCGGGATTTCGGTTATATTTTCCACTATTTTATAGTTCGAAGTAAGTTCATATTGACACCGAAACGAAATGCTTCCTCCCTATTTGAATTTATTTTTTCTTTGTTAGTTGATATGATAGGTGATTAGTTATGTGATATCCCTTCCTTTATAATAATTTCTGTTGTTTACTCCATGTTTTAGTTGTCTATATTTTTTTCTGCAATCTGTTATCTTACAGCGTTGATTTATTTTTCCTTTTTGCTCTGTGTAAATTTTTGTGTTTGTAGTTTTCTGCCATTCTTTCAGTTGTCCCCACTTGCATTTTTTCTCAATAGACATATATCTTTCCTTACAACACCAACCACGTATGTTTTCCTCAGTTATCAACATTATTCTACGAAGTAGAGATATTGTTGGTAACTGAAGAATGAGTAAGTGATTAAGTTAGATCGCGCTTTTTAACGGTCCTGTAAAATATTTTTATTTTTTGTATGTATGTTGTATTTTACGAAGTTTTACTTTAATCCGATTTTCTCTAATATTTGTAAAAAATGTACTTTTACATTTGTATAAGCTTAGGCAAGATTTATATTTTCCTTGTACCTATAAGAAATTAAATAAATTTGATATCCTGACAATTATATTCAGTGTTACAAAATGAGCATTATTTAAAAAAATAGCCACTATATTTTAATTGTGAATAGCTAGGACACCTATCAACTTTGCACATCGCTACGCCCACATTTGTCCACTCCCATTTTTAGAATTTGTAGTTTTCTGGCGTTGAAGTAGTGCTTATATTTGTAATAAATGTGAATGAGGGAATACATATTTTAACCTCATGATCTAATTTTAAAACTTTATTTCCACAGTTGCGAAAGTGGTCGTGAGAAAAATATGAAAATTGAAATACTTTTCGATGTTAATTTAATATTCACAATAATTCTGCAATATCAATTCTAAATTTCATTTTTTTTATTTATAGTCCGACAGTTCATAGATAATTTTTTCCACGGCAGCCATTTGGACAGACCAACCGGAATAATATTATTCTATCTCCTTACTTAGTATAAGATTTAAGATAATATAAGAAAATTTAAAAGTGAAAAAAAAATTGTGCACCTAACTTAGTTACCAGTAAAATATCGAAATTATATGGTTATATAATAAATGATTTCTTTGAATTTGTAGATATACACCTGTGCGCAGTGTACCAATCTAGGAAACTGCGGCCAACCGCAGTTTATTGAAATAGGCAAAACAAATAAACACTTTACCCGGATTGCATTCTCTAGCTAGAACAACATTGGCTAGTTAGGGGTACACATGATTTAGAATTGATAAATCGAATTAGTTGGTCTGCTTAAAATTTCGCAGTCAAATTAGTAGAATTGGCAACTATGGCACTTTTTGTAAATAATAAGAAATGTCATATATATTACCGGCAATGTATGAAAGCCGGTATTCTATAGAATACCTAGGCATTCTATAGAATACCGAAAACTGGTCGGCAATCTATAAAACGATTAAAATTTCACATATTTCCTAGGCATTCTATAGAATGCCAAATGACAAACTGGCAGAATATGAAATACATCTCCGATTCATTCCTTTTTTCATATTTTGCCTAAATAGCATTTGTCATTCTATAGAATGCCTACGTATTATATACAATGCCTAGGGAAAGTATATAATAATTCTCATATTTCATACGTTGCCAAAAAATGTCGGTATTCTATAAAATACCTAGGTATTCTATAAAATGCCGGCATTTCATACATTGCCGGTAACATAACCGGCAATGTATGAAAGCCGGTATTCTATAGAATACCGCAAACTGGTCGGCAGTCTATGAAACGATTAACATTTCACACATTTCCTAGGCATTCTATAGAATGACAAATGACAAACCGGCAAAGTATGAAATATATCTCCAATTCATTCCTTTTTCCATACTTTGCCTAAATAGCATTTGCCATTCTATGGAATGCCTAGGTATTATATACAATGCCTAGGGAAAGTATATAATAATTCTCATATTTCATACTTTACCTAAAAACGGCCGGTATTCTATAGAATGCCGGCATTTCATACATTGCCATTAACATATACAATATATATTTATTCTATGTCTGTACATCTAAAGTCCTGTGAAACGGCGCGGCGTCCTAACTCTAAGATCGTATCAGGACAGGTAAGTTATTTCGTCACCTGTGAACCCAGCGCGCTTTTATATAGAACGTTCAAAGTAAAGAAAATGAGATTTTTTATTTTTTTTTAATTAGCGGAACATTTAAGCATGACTTTTACCAGGGTCGTGTATGCATGTTGATACCTTAATCAAGTGAAATTATGCGGTAAGTGTAGAAAATTTAAAATCATTCCAAATTTTGCTTGTCTCCTAGCTTCTTTACGTTTGACCTCCTGGATTTCTAAATCTTTCAACTCTTTTAGGGGACCGTATGAAAAGACTATTTTTCATAAAATACCATAGAAAACGTTTCTTATTTTTTTTTCTCGGACAAAGAGGAAAATCTCCTGGTATTTCTATACATTTTAATAAGTTCTTAATGTACGTATATATTCTGTTTAAAATAAGCAGTCGATGAATTGTTTCCTTAAATTAAAGCCAATCACGTCACTTCAACCATGAACAACAAAGATAAAAACATAAAAAATTCCTTTTTTTACATTTGAGAGATTTTAAAACGCATCGAATTTGGTTTTACAATCTTTTTGAAATCATGAAAAAAATAAACTCATTTATTCATTTAAATGAATGACGAATTAACTCTGTGCGCTCCACTTTTCTTTTAAATACTGCAGAAAATAAGTGTTTGTTTAACGCGCGCGAAAGTGATTATTTGCATAAATTTCGGAACTCTTCGGAAGACCTGAAAAAAGTGTTACAGAATAAAAAGTAAACACCCTGTTATTTTTTCTCTTCAATATTTGGAGTTTAACGTGAAGTTGTTTTGTTTAAAGCAAATTACTTCATTCACTACTCATTTCTACACGAGCAACAATGATGCATTTTTTCATTTTAACGTTACTTTGTACATTAACTTGCCTGAAATTGCTAAAAAGCAAATTTCGACTTTATTTTTCTTATAAGCTTTTACAATTTCTGAATAAGAGTGAGATTTGATAATAAATGGAGGTTTCACGTTTTTTTTTAGAAAACTAACAAGTTCCGCCTCCTCTCCTTCTCACTATGCCTCGTTATCCCCCATAACTGGCTTCTAGAGCTATTTCAAGCCAAACAGTGTAAATCGATAAACGGTTTATTTCATCGTATTACCCTATTATTTCTCTACAAATGTACAAAGTTTCAGAATTTCATATGCAGTAGTTTTACGGAGAACAGTCATGGAGTGTCGATACGAAAGATGAGTTTTCACTTCAGAAGTGCATCAAAAGTTCTTGTAAACTACATCGAAATTGAAAAATAAAGGGTGCTGCTTGCAAAAATTCAACTATGTATGTACCTACTTGCAAAAATCGGTGGTGTTGTTATTGTCAGTCTATCCAGGACGCAAATTAGCAGCTCAAGTATTTTTTCTTTGACATTGACATTAAATATTTCTTAAACTAAAAATACATATCCATTAAAAGTTTATTTCAGAAAAAAATTTATTTCCCGAACTTTTCTCTACAAGTGTTCTAAATTTTATATTTTTAGTTTTTGCGGGATGAAGCAGAGAACCTCGATGAGCGAGAAATTTGTCAAACAGTGGCGTAGGCGGCGTTAGCTATTTTTTTTTTTAAATATGTGGCCATATGCTTATATAATTTCCGTTCTAACCACCTTAATATCGCCATGGTTTCTATAATAATATGTAATAATTGCTATTATGGTTAAACTTGGTTCTATATAACATTATGCTGGATTAATTAAAAATGTGGTACAAAAAATCACAATTAAATCGTTTCGAATGAAATTTGTACAATTATTACAATCAATGAATATTGGATCCATATTGAATTTAAACGCGATCGAATATTCGTAAAACCCCATATTTCCGAAGAAAATTTTGCAAAATCATAAATTCCGGATGTTAGTCTGTAAGAATAAAAGAAGATGGCTGTCTGGAGCGGAAAATCTAATCGTCTTACGACCATGAAATTTGGTACACAGGACAAGGGACGGTGCACCTCGGCATATTTTCATTTACATTCAAATTAGTTTTTTCATTATGTTATGTTTTTGCACGATTTTGATCTATTTTCGATTTCCGAAAATCGATTCTCTGGCGACCAAAAACATTGTCACGAAATGTCCATCTTAATACTATCGAAAAGGCCAGAAAATTTATTTTCGAACAAATTGTGGACGAAATCTATATTATTAAGAGACGAATTTTCGTAAATTTCTAAATAATATATACCTTTCGCGTGTTGAATACGTAATCTCCAGAGATAGGAGGCACTCGACATATTCTCCAAGAGTTTCCCTCTTGACACCATCAACGCAGCGGTATTTTGTATACGTTTTTGTTGTTATTGTTGATAGTGGTATAAGCGAATGCATTTTAATAATGTTCTATGAGTCTTTGAGAATTCTGTGTGTTTCGGTTTGGTTGTGAGTTCCGGTTGTAATAAAAGGTTTGGAAATTTAAATTCCTGGTAACACTGGATACATTTTCTAGAACGTTCCGGCATCTACTAACCATTTTGTCAGTTTCTACCCTTTTGTTAGAATTATTAAACCATCTGACTAATATGGCTTTTCAAATAATCGTTAAAAATTTGAATTTATAGAATTTTTAGTTGTCTTGAGGCGTTGAAATAGTGATTTATTTGTAATAAATGTATGTAAGGGAGTAAATATTATAACCTAATAGTCCGATAAAATTGATTCCAGAGTT
Organism: Amaurobius ferox; assembly: GCA_951213105.1. Taxonomy (NCBI): domain Eukaryota; kingdom Metazoa; phylum Arthropoda; class Arachnida; order Araneae; family Amaurobiidae; genus Amaurobius; species Amaurobius ferox. The sequence goes on along the minus strand of OX578139.1, from coordinate 24,643,176 downwards.
AAGCGGTTGAGAAACACTGTTCTAGAACAACGTTGGCTAGCAGTATTGAGACATGTATTGAGAAATGAAAATGCAAGTTGTTGAGCTGCTTAAAATTTCGCTGGTAAATTAGAGTAACTGCGTATTTCGTTTAGTTCCAGTACTTCGCATTTCGTAAAGAACATTAAATATCATAAGTACTATATTATATGTTTGTATTTTTAAAGAGCTGCCCTACTGCGTTTGGACCCGAAGATAATTTATTTTGTGACTCCTAAACCCAGTACGCTTTAAAATAAAACATATAAAACAAATTTAATCATTTGATTTTTTTAAACTTTTCTGAATGAAGTTCTAACGAAAATAAACATTAGTTAAATATAACTTTTACTAGTGGCGTGTTGCCAAATACAAAATAGAATTAGAAAAAAACCGGATCTGGGTTTTTGAAAACTTAAAAACCCCAAGAATGCTTAACAATTGAAGATTTTAATACCCTTTAGTTTGGAAATATAACCAAACAATGTGAATAGGATTGTTACTTTCCCAAACAAGAGGTACCCAAGTCTTCGATTTTTGAACATTCTTGGGAATACAATCATACTTCCAATTTTCCAAAAGCCAAGATAAAATGTTCTCTTTATTTTGTTTCTGAATTTTAACTTTCTTGAAAAGGTCTCGTTCGTTTCTTAATCAAACTTTTCTGAAACAATTGTCGTCCCTTTTCCCTTGCGTTTGGAGATATCTGTTATACACTCACTTACAATGAAACCTGCGCACCAAAAAGAAAACATGGTAAAACCGCGAAATGATGTAAATAGCTAGAGGACTGGCTGGTATTCAAATAATCCCAATCTGGTATGATTGCGCATGACCATATACTAGTGAGTGGCTCTGCAAGCATGAACCAGCTGTTTTATAAACCGGCGTGTAGTCAACGCCCCATCAATGCGAGAAGCTTCGGTCGACGTAAGTACGAGTATGGGGTGAAAAAACTGGTGGGTAGACGCCAGAAACGTCGATATACCAACTGATGGACTTCGAGAGAGGCCTGATCATCGGGCTGAAAACCGCAGTATGGTTAGCGCGCCGGATAGTCCGTAACGTGAATCGTTCGGACTATACCGTTCGACGGTGTTGGGAGCACTGGTCACGGGACGCCACTCAGACACGGAGGGCCGGGTTTGAACGGGCCAGGCATGCCACGAGTAGCGAGGATCGAATGATGTACGGCAAGCACGTATAGAGCCCACGGCGACACGATCCGCGATATGGCACATGTAGCAGCTCCTGTGTGCCCATGAATCATATCTAGATGCTGATGGAAGCGAAGCTGCGTACCCAGGGTCCCTTACGTGTGCTGCCGTTAACACTGGAACATCGGGGTTCCGGTTGCAGTGATGCCGGTCCAGAGCAACGTGGAATGCCACAAATTGGCGGTGTGGTGTTGAAGACCCAGACCGTCCGACTCGTCCTGAGGACTTGAGTATCTATTTGGACGGCCGGTGGCGATGTGGTGTGTAGCAATGAGTACCGCTTCGTTTTGGGGACCGATGATCAGCGTGTCCGGGTGTGGAGGTCCCTGCACAACGCCATAATCCCAACCTCGTTATCGAGCGCCACACCAGCCCCACTGCAGGGATCATGGGCTGGGGAGCCATAGATTACGACAGCCGATCCGCTCTAGTAGTGGTAACTGGAAAATTGACGGGCTAGCGGTACTTGGAAGAGATTCTACGGCTCCAAGTGCTCCCATTCGTTGCTGGGATTCTAGGTGCGCAATTCCAGCAGGATAATGCCCGGCCGCACTCTGCTCTCCCAGGCCTGCCTGAGTTATGTCCAGACACTTCCCAGGTCTGGGAAGGGGACAGGTCTGTCTCAGACCTGTCCCCTATCGAGCATATGTGGTACCAGCTGCCTCGTTGCCCCAATCTTTGGGATTTGGAACGTAACTTTCAACAGGCGTGGATTCGTCTGCCGCAGGACAACTTCAGGCGTCTGTTCGACACCATGCCGGACCGTATTGCTGCTTGTATCGCAGTACGAGGTGGTGCGACGCGCTATTGAGGATGACCGGACTATGTACCACAGCGTCCTCTGTACGTGTTCTGCTGCGCTGTTTTTGTGATCATGTATATCATTCATCTATATCCTTCCATAAATAAAATTTCAGGTCCATACTATGCTTCCTTCTTGGTGGCAAATTGCATTTTCCGTGAGTGTAATTTTATCCATTCAGGTCGTCTTCCTCTATTTCTGGGTTGTACATTTATTTTTTCCGGATTTATTTATATTTTCCGCTACTTTATCTTATGAAGTAAGCTCATACGGACTCCGAAACCAAATGATTCCTTCCAATTTGAATTTATTTTTTTTCCTTTTTGTTCTAATTGATTTACTATCGTTTTTAATAATGTCTACAGTTTACTTATTGGTTTAGTTGGTTTTTTCACTATTGAGTTGATTCTGGTCCTTTCTGCAATCCGTTCTCCTGCCGCCTTTTCTTATTCTTTTTTTCTTTTTTGCCCTCTGTGGCATTGCGTTTTCGTAATTTTCCGCCATTTGATTTTGTTTTTCCTTCTTGTATGTTCCTCCGCTGAAAATTTCTTTTCTCATAACTCCAACCAAGTATGCTATTTTCAGTTACTAGCATGACTTGAATAAGTGAAAGTCGCGCTTTCTGTAAAAAATGGTGAATTTTTGTTTCTGGAACCTGTTGACCAGTTAATTTTTGCATGTATGTTGTATTTTACGAAGTTTTACTTTAAAGCGATTCCATCTAATATTTGTAATGGAAACACTGTACTTTACATTTATATAAGTTTATGCAATTAATTACATTTTCCCTGTCTGCTATAAAAAATCGAACCATTTTGATATTCTGACAATTATCTTCTATTATAAAAAATGAGCATTATTTAAAAAATATCTACAAGTTATAATTGTGAATAGTCAGGTCACGAATTTTTAGTTGAAATAGTGTTTATATCTGTAATAAATATGAATAAGTGAGAAAATATTTTAACCTCATGGTCGCATTATAAATTACTCTTTCCGAAAATGCTCCTATTCAAAATACTGAAATTGAAAGACTTTTCGATGTGAATTTGTTATTGACAATAATTCTGCCATTTCCAGTCAAAATTTCATTTTTTATTCATAGCCAGTCAGGCTAGAAGTTATTTATTTTTTCAATGGCAACCCCAAAACTGATAACATTATTCTATCTCCCCACTTAATATAAGATAGAAAAAAAATTAAAGGTGAAAACAATTTTGGGCACCTAATAAATCCACCTCGTAGTTCTATTTAAAATTTCGTCTTCAGAATAGTGCAACTATGTTACTTTTTAGTAAATAAATGCCGTATATAGGGAAGGCTGGGGTACAACGGACAACTTTTTAGCATTTTTGAGGTTTTTCTTTTAAACGATGTGCAAATTTGTCACTTTAAATGAGTATACATATTGCCTATATAATCAGGTTTATGTTATACTTACTTAAAAACAATAATTATAATTAACGTTGTACTATAGAATTTTTTTAAAAACAAGGGGCAATGTGGACAATTGTATCCTAAAGTCGTGGTACCACCTGGTGGTAAGTGAAGTTCACACCATGGGGCACTATGGACCATTGCTAATTTTTTTTAAGAAATATGAAAAGATTCATCTGTACGTTTAAAAAACTATTTATTTAGTATGTAAACACAACAAATAGTAAGGTATTGCATTTCAGTTTTTAATGGTCTTATTTTCAATTAAAATTTCACAATTGCCAACTGTTACTCTTATCCAAATATTTCAGTTGTTTCACGTTATTTAAAAAATATTAGAAGAAAATAATTATATTAGGCGAAACAGAATGGAGGGGGTGAATAAAACGTATTCAATTCATAAAGAAATACTTAATGGAAATTAAAATTTGCAAATATCATATAAATATTTTTATGTAACTGAGGGTCTAATATATTTTGTGTAATCCTAGGTTTTGGAAGACATATCACATATCACAATATCTTGAATATTTATGACAGATGCATAATTTTTTTCAGAAAAACGAACATATCTTAATTTAGACCTTTATCGCATTTATCGCACAAGATCATGATTTATATCAATTCTTTCAATGACTAAACCAATGTAATATTTATTATAAGAAATTTTACAAAAATATAATCGCCATAATCTTTACTCCTGTGTTTAAATAAATTAGTCATGCTGTAAACATTTTCCGTTTCAGTGTATTCTGTTTCACTATAAATTGACATATTGCTGTCAGAATAATTAGAACTTTCAGATATATTTACATGATATTTATGCTTATTTTCTTTGCACTAGGTTGTGGAACTCTAGTTTTGCTTTTGTCTTTCTCTAAAACAGTAATTAAAACGTTTTGAATATTCTTTCAGACTTTAATTGAAGCGGCTCTATAATGTTTTTATTTTTTTCTCTTTCTTTATGCATGACTTCTTCTTTTAGAGTATTTTGAACTAGTGCATCCGTTGGTAATTTTGATGACCCTTTTCTTAATCTTATTGACTAACGTGAAAAAGCGTGTAGTAAAGACAGAATTTCTTCAGCCGATCAAAATTTTTTCAGATGATTTTCGTGCGATAATTGTGTTGGAATTGCTTGTTGATGACCTATGACGATTAAAAGTTGTTAATTCTGGCTATCTAAGCAAAATTTTAAGATCTCAAAATTGCATATCGAATTTCCGGTGTTAAAATTTTTTCCAGGACTCTGGCATATTATTTTGATTAATCATTATAAATTCATGCGCAAATCGTCTTGTCATTTTACATACAAGTCCATGATGTATTCTAGCAGCATATGCAAAAGTTAATTTTCCAATTTTTCTTCCTCCTCTTTTGAGAATAGCTGCATGTTTGCATAATTAGGCATAAACCTAAGAGATCATGTGTTTTCAATTTTCACTTAACTGCTATTTTTAAGTACTCGCACTTTTGAACATAATACATTAAAAGTGCTGTTTTTGCAATATCTTTCTCTTTGCATATTAAACGAATGGATCGATTATCATTAATAACACTCTTTCAGCCTGCTTCATTACTTCATTTAGCACTCAGATCTTTTACCAGTTTTCTGTGGTTTGTTGTGCGGCATTTCTAAAAAACAAAAACAAAAAATGTGGAAAGATATTTTTAAAATAAATTTATATTTATAATAACAGAATTACAGTGAATTGATTTTTTGAAATTAATTTATTATTGGTAAAAGATCAACGCTTCTTCCAGGTTTTAAATTTTGCCTCTTTACAACGAACAATGACTTAATCGTGATAGTACTGTCGTATTTAGATTCAGTTTCTCAAGGAAGTATGTATTAATGCTTGCATAGTTCTATACACTTTGATACTTACAGAATATGGCTCTAGCTCCAAGATTAAATAACAGTTCTAATTATTATCTGTAAGATGGTTGATATCACTCATTTTACACTGATCCTTTCAATGTACTAAGAGGTAGAACTAGAAATATATTAATTAGCTTAAAATATTATTTTCTTAAGATTCTATTTGTTTAATTTTAAATTTAAAATATATGTAAGGCATCATATTACGACATCTTTAACATATATTTTCTTACACTTAATTAGTTCATTAGTTCCCTTTTCACATACAAAATTTGAAATTTTAAGTTATAATACTTCAAGTGTGTAAACTGGAACATAAATCATGCGTAAACTAATTCATTAGAGCCAAATAATTCATCCGTATTTACTGAAAAGTACTGATGTCTAACTTATATAAGAATATGAATGGTCCATTGTACCCCAGGTGTTGTGGTCCATTGTGCTGCATATGAAAGTTCAATAATAAACACAAATTAAATAAAAAAAATTGAAATTTATTGAATGTAGTCAGATATGATATAAACGAAAAGTTTTTTCGTTTATTTTTACTATAAAGTTCTTACTCCTCAACATGAGTTAAAAAACTGTTGATATATAATATGTATGAAGGCTTTATATAAATTTAGCGACTGGCAAATTTATTCCATGCTGAATATATGCCCGGTGACACATTATCAGGGTATATGTGTTATCGAAATACAGTTACCCTAATCTTTATATTGAAGCAAGTGATGAGCAGTGTTTATAAGCCTTGTACAATTGTCCATAATAAAGCTGTGACAAACATAAAAAATGTAAATTCTTTTGTAATAAATGACGCGATCTATAATAGATCATCTTTTTTTAACGACTTTTATCAACACTACCACCATATGAAGAACTTCAAGTTCAAGAAATGCAATTCTAAGCGATGTAAGCTTTGTCCCGTAGCCAATCCACACCAAATTTCTACAAAAAAGGACAATATAAAAATCTTTTGCAAAACTTTTAATGTGGTATATTGCATATCATGCCTTGCCTGTCAGGCAAAATATATAGGACAGACGCAGAATTCCCTGAATATCCGTATAAATCTGCACCGAAGTCAAGTGGGCAAAATCCAACAGCTATCCACCAATAATAACTTAGAAGTACGACATTTTCAAGTACACCCCTTCAGCAATATTATGGTAACTATTATTGATATAGTACCAGACCTTTCTGAACGCTTGTGGTGGGAAAACACCCATATAAAGCAATATAATTCTGCATATCCATATGGTCTGAATACTTTATTATTCAAGGAAAATTGCAATAAAGAAAGATGCAGGAATAGTAAAGCATACCCTCTCTTAGAAAATTCAATACCTAAGAAAACTTATAGACACCAAAGAGGAAATAAAAAGCAACAATTTAATTATATCAAAACAGAAGAAAAAATCTCAGCCTTCATAAAGACAGAAATAACAGTGAAATTCGGATGGATCAAGAATATAGCCAACAGTATCAAAATCAAATACTTACAACGTATATGGAATTTTATTATAAATTTCAATTTAAGTGAAAATAACTGCAATACAGAAGATACAAACACTAATATAGACATCATTCTGGATTTAATTAAACTCAGAGCCGCAAAATATAATGTAGCACTTGAACCAAAATATCAAATAAACAAATCAAAAGAATTTTTTATCACAACATTTAAGAATAAAATGTTCGAAAATATTCCATTCAACCAAATATTACATAATATAGAAGAACGTCTTCCTTTGCCTAATCTAAATATTAAGATATCCTATCGCTTTGTAAGAACCAACGGAAGAAGATTATTCAACTACAATAAATTATGTAAAACCGTGTCTTCATTTAATATTGAATCCTGTCAATGTCATAAAAATATACATTGTGATCCCTACCACAAGCATATAATTACTGGAAACTTAGATTTTATAAAAGATAATAAACTCAAAAACTTATTACAACTTGGTACTAAGTACCGAATACAAGAATATAATGATATTTATAATGAATTTAATTACGATCTGGAAACCTTCATATACAAGATGGCTGTCAAACACAGTATACCTGTACAAACTTTTAACGCATGGAAATATGCCTTTTACAGTGCTTTTTGCCAATTCTACCCGAGAAGAAACAAGGATTCTGGGAGTTCTCAATTTCCGTTTTCAATCAAACATTTTAATGAAGAATTCGTATTGACATACACCGACAAAATCGTATCGAATTTTGCATTCACGTGTAAAAAATTCTATGTCGATACTTTAACACAATGCTATAAGGATTGTGCCATGTATACATTAATTCCTAGCAACGAATCAATCATCACTAATAGAATAAAAGCACTGTATAAAAGAATTGGTATGGATATTAAATCAGTAAAATTTCCATACTTGATCCTCATTCCCAAGTTACACAAAAAGCCAGTCAAGTTCCGTACTGTAACAGTGGGATGCGGATCATACCTAGAACATGCAAATAAAAAACTTCTGAAATTACTCCAATATGTTATGACTGATATTAAGAAGCAAAATTCCATAATGTTAAAAAACGGACAAGAATTGATAGACCGACTGAAATTTTGCCATAAAGATTTAAACTTCAGAAGCTACGATTTCAGGGATCTGTTTAATAACATCGATTTAACAAACCTACAAATGATCTTGAAAGAATTACATGAAGAGTATAATTTAAAACCATATATAACTCTCAGAAGATATTTGGATTTGATTGAGTTGGTTTTAAATGAAAACATACTATATGACGGTATGCATTTCTACAAACAGGTCAAAGGCATACCCATGGGTGGTGCATGCTCATCAATATTGGCGGATATTTATCTATCCAAATATGAAAGAGGAACCCATCTATTATCGGAAATACCTTATTTCCGTTATGTTGACGATGTGATATTAGGGGGTTATGCAAACACCCCTGACATAGATTTTGCATTCTACCCAAGGGAATTGGACTTAATTGAAAACCCGATCAATGAGGATGGATCGACAGACTTCCTGGATTTGTCAATAAGAAAGCACCAACAGTATGGAATTTATACAACCATACACGACAAGAGAAATTCATACAATATCAAAATTAATAATATTATTGATTGGAATTCAAACCTCACTAAAAAAAAAAAAAAATATATATATTCAGAAATATTATTATCGGGTACTTCAGAAGAAACAGAAACTACAGTACTTTTAAAAAAGACTGCATTCATGAATGTAATAAAATAATAAATGATGCATTAAAAAGAAATTACCCTAGATATTTTTTACAACATTATTACTATTCCTTTTTCAAAGAAAGAAATTGTACATTGTTTGATTCTAAATGAGAATTCTTAATCATATATATTTTCATATCTGCGATCCTATCATCTTGAAGTCTTTTCGCGCATGTGCGACTTTCCCTTATAAAATGTTGTGTTTTCATGCTGGATAGTAAGGTGTATCTCTTCCATGCTTGGTTCCATCTTTGCTCTTTTGTCCGTTTGGGTGCTTCTGTCTTTGCACATGTGGGAGATTGACCATTGAGTTACATTGGTGCCGTGAGCGTTGTCCGGGTCGTAAAAGCTGCTTTAAGCGGGAAAGGGGTGTCGCAATCCACCCCAGCCATTCTATGCAAATCATATGGTCACTCCTGTTCTCGCTTATTTTTTCTTCTTGTTTATATCCTTGTATTCCACTCTGGATGCAGAGCTGCTATGCGCCACATCCTCTGTAAGGTTTCTGTTTTCTCCTTTACTTAAATAGGAGTTCCGTTCGTGATATACTTATTTTTATATATATATATATATATATATATATATATATATATATATATATGTGTGTGT
>OX578139.1:24615192-24632692 GCA_951213105.1 Amaurobius ferox | reverse complement strand
AAAATACTGAAATTGAATAATTTTTCAATGTTAATTTAATATGTACATTAATTCTCACATATCTACTCTGAATTTCATTTCATTTTATTCATAGTCCGACAGATCATAGGTAATTTTATCCACGGCAGCCATTTGGACAAACGAAAAGGGATAACACTATTCTATCTCACTTCTTAGTATAAGATTGTGAAAATTTAAAATCCAAAAAAAAAAATTGTGCACCTTACTTAGCTACCAGTAATATATCAAAATTACATACTTATATAATTAATGATTTCGTTTAATCAGCGACAGCAGATGAAATGCACACAATCTAGAAAGCTGCGATCACACGCAGTTAATTGAAATAAGTAGAACAAACAATCACATTACTCGGATTGTACTCTATAGCAACATTGGCTAGTCAAGAGTAAACAAGAATTAGGATAGATAAATCCAATTTGTTGGTCTGATTAAAATGTGGTCGTCAAATTAGTGCAATTGACAACGATTACTTTTGTAAAAAATAAGAAATACCATATATACAATATACATGTATTCTATGTCTGCACGTCTAAAGGCCTGTGATACGGCATCCTAACTCTAAAACCGTGTCCGTACAGGTAAATTATTTTGTCACCTGTGAACCCAGCAAGCTTTTATATAAAACGTTCAAAGTAAATTGAATTATGTGATTTTTTTTCTGAATTAGCGACACTAGAGCATGACTTTTACCAGGGTTGTGTATGCATGTTTATGCCTTAAGCAATTGAAATTTCATAGTAAGTGTGGAAAATTTAAAATAATTTCAAATTTTATTCGTCTTTTATGTTCTTTAAGTTTAACATCAAGAATTCCTAAACCTTTAATTTCCGTACTCATTTGATTTTTCTCCTTGCTGTTATTCAAGATACTCGTCTTAAGATTTGGAATAATAAAACTGAACTCTTTATGGTCTTTCCTTGTGTTTAGGTAGAAATCATTGTTCCTTTTCGAAGTTAGACCGTCGCATTGGGTCCTCAATTCCAAAGTCAAGTTAGTTCCATCAGAGGAAGCTTGATAGGATACTTCAGAAAGAAGACGTTCGTCTTATCGAGAGAATATCCGGCTCCAATATCCCCCATTTTTAACACTTTACAACAAAGTTGAAAAGTGTTTATGACTTTGACATTCTCTCTGTCTGTCTGTCAGCACGATAACTGCCGTAAAAATGACTTAATCAAAATGAAATTTTAGTATGTTGTTCAGACTGTCTATAGAACCTATGGGAGTATAAATGAATAATATCATCCAATTTGTTTTGGATTGAACCCGGGTTGAATAATTGAAATACATTGAGTTCTATAGGACCTAATTTTTCAAACATTTTCTAAGCGGAGTTAAAATTCGCAAATTGCTTCGAAAATTTTAGGTAATATTCAGATTATTCCATAAAATATATAAAAAAAAAATTCAGCGAAACATATTCAGTAGTTTTTTAAATAAAAATTAAAATAATAATAACACCTCTTATATGAAGCGATTACGTGACCATGATATGAATAGATCACGTGACCCACTTCAAAGTGATATATGGCATCCATCTTGTCTCAAAATCGTGATTTTTAAAGTTCATTTTTATTCATATTGAGTGTTGTATCCGTCTTAAAACCATTTTATTGTCGCTTAAATTCTGTGCATCTACATACTGAAACAACGCAATTACAATATATTTGAGTTTAAATATTCATCCAAATTTGATTATTTCTACAACGAAGCCTATTTTTCACCTATGTAAAATGTAAACAGCGAAATATGTAGAATTAGTTGTATTAGAATTGCTGTATTTCTTTAACACAAAATCATTTAGTCCATGGAGTCTGCTTAGCTGATATGAATTCATTGATTTTAGAAAGAGAAGGACGATTTTTTTCGATGAAGTTTTACGCATACAGTTTAATTACTTGTAGCTCCATGGTCTTAATTTTTAAATAAAATAAATTATTATAGTATTGTGATGAATGACATGAATGGGAAATCATTTATGAAAGAAATGCTGCTTTTATAGAGATAGCCAGGCGTGTTATTTTTTCTATGACGTCATTTGAATGAATGTTAGTTGTTTTCGATGAAGCTTTCAAATATAATAAATTATCGTAGTATTATGATAATTCTAAAATTATTACCGCGGAATGTATCACATTTTAGAGATGTTTAAACCAGGCACTTTATATTTCAATGCCGTCATTTGAATGAAGTTCATTTTTTTCGATGAAGGTTTAAGTTTTCAAATATAATAAATTAATATAGTATTGTGATAAGTTTTAAAATATTACTGAGGAATATATTGCATTTTAGCCGTGTTTACATAAATTTGCAATGAAGTTGGAAAGTGTTTCATAATCAATGCTTTAAGCATGAATGATCTTTCTTGTTGGTACTTATTTACGTTACTCCTATTGAAAATACTTTTATGAATACTGCAGATAAATGCACCGGGCCCTTTCAGAATAATTCTTGTACAGTGTAACTTTTTCTAATTCAACTTTTTTAGGGGACAGTATGAAAAGTTAGATAGCCTATTTTTTTCTAAAATACCACAGAAATCTTTTCTTATTTTTTAACACTTTACAACATAGTCAAAAAGTGTTTATGACATTATCCATGCTGTCTGTCTGTCTGTCCGTCCGTTCGCACGATAACTGCCTTAAAAATGACTTTATCAAAATGAAATATTAGTATGTTGTTGAGTCAGGCTGTGGGACATATGGGAATGTATGTGAATAATATCAAACAATTAGTTTTGAATTGAACCGGGGTTGTAAAAATGAAATACGTTGAACCCTATAGGACCTAATATTTCAAACATTTTTACACGAAGTTAAAATGCACAAATTGCTTCGAAATTTTTAAGAAATATTCAATGTATCCCATAAAATACATAAAATATCAGCAAAATATGTTCGGCTGGTTTAATTAAAAATTAAAATAATAATTACACCCATATAGCATGCCGGTCGTCCAAATTGTTACTCAAGTCCTCTGGACGAGTCGGACGGCCTGGGGTTTCCACCCATATAGCATGAAGAGATTACGTGACCCACTTCAAAATAAAATGTGGCATATATATTTTTTTCCAGTGTCCAAATCATGATTTTTGAAGTTCTTTTAAATTTATATTTGATGTTGCATCCGTCCTAAAACCGCGTTATTTTCCCGTATTTTCTGTGCATCTATATTTTGCGCCAAATCAATTACAATAATTTTGAGTTTAAATGATCATCAAACTTTGATTATTTCTACAACGAACCTAATTTTTAATGGATGCAGAATGAAACCAAATGATTGTAAGATGAGTTGTATAAAAATTGCAAAATTTTTTCACGCAAAATTATTTTACTCTGGAGTCTGGAAAAAAGAGTATGAATGAAATATTCACTGCTTTTACATAGAGAGCCAGACGATTTATATATCAATGACACCATTTGAATAAAGTTCATTTTTTTATGAAGTTTTAAGTTTCCAAGGAAAATAAAATATTGTAGTACTGTGATAATTTTTTAAATATCAGCGCTGAATGTATCGCATTTTAGAGATGTTTAAACAAAATTGCATTTCAGTTGGAAAGTGTTTCATAATCAATCGTGTATGCATGATTGATCTTTCTTGTTTTTTCTTTCTCGTAAAAAAAGGAAAACCTCCTAGTATTTCTATACATTTTTCTATATTCTTAATATATGCATTTATTCTGTTTAACTGAAGTAATCGTAGAACTATTTCTTTAAATTAAAGCTAATAAGTTTTTATGCAGTTTTAAGTTTCCAAGTAAAATAAGTTATTGTAGTACTGTGATAATTTTTATCAATTTTTGTATTATTGTATTACTGTGATAATTTTTTTTAGCATCAATTCAACCAGGAACAACAAAGGTGAAGCATAAGCCATTACTTTTCTTTAAATTGAAGAATTATTAAGACACACCGAATTTGCTTTTACAAGCTTTCTGAAATTACGAGAAAAAATTCAAGACATTTAACCATTTAAACGAACGACGAGTTAACTCTGTGCGCTCCACTTTTTTTTACAAATGCTGCAGAGAATTAGTGTTTGTTTAGCTCTCAAGACAGTGATTATTTGCATAAATAGTGGAACTCTCCGGAAGACCTGAAAAAAAAATTGCCGAAATAAAAGTAAAAGTCCTGTTTCTTTTCTCTTCAATATTTTGATTTTAATGTGAAGTTGTTTTGTTTAAAGCAAATTGCTTCATTTACTACTCATTTAATCTTAAACAACGATGTATTCATACTAATGGCAGCTACACGTCAAATCCTCAAATCGATCAACTTATATAGCAGAATGACAAAACAATAGATAACAAAAGTCATTTTATCTTAAAACATCTAAAAACATCCTTCACACGTACATACAATTTTTTAAAAATTGTATAAACGTCTGAAAGATGTTTTTAATAAAATGAATTTTATGATCTATTGTTTTGTCACTCTGTTATATAAGTTGATCGAACGATTTTTTTTAACTTTTATTTTAACTTTTACTTGCCTAAAATTGCTAAATAACGAATTTCGAGTTTGTTGTTTTTATAAGCCTTTACAATTGCTAAATAAGTGTTGTTGTTTTTGAGACCCAGACCGTCCGACCTACCAGAAAGGTGTAAGGTAACCGTTTGGACGGCTGGGAAGTGCCACCCACTTTATACCGGTACCCAGTGGGGGAGGCATCCACAGGGACCGTACCCTCCTTCCCTTACCACCAACCTCTCGGAAGGACTTACGAATTCACATGTGTTAACGTGATAGTACTCCGCATGAACACGGCGGCAGTTGTGGCAGCTTGCAAATCCAGAGCGCAAACCACCGGACTACCGCGCCCGAAATGTGCCAACAGCACGCGGTATCCCAGGTGGTCACCCACCCAAGTGTTAACCGCGGCCGATGCTGCTTGACTTCGGTGATCTAGCGAGAATCTGTGTTTTCAGCACAGTAGGGCCGTTGGTTCCGCTAAATAAGTGTGTGACTCAGGATTCAATAAAATTGAGGTTTCGGGTTTTCTTTTAGATAATTCATGTTCATAAACTGACCTAGATACTGTCTATATAATTTGCGTTTTAATCACTTTAATATCCCCATGGTTACTACAATGATATGCAAACTTTGCTAAACTAATTTTGCTGAAAAACGAATTTCGGGTTTCTTGATTGTAAGAACATTTACAGTTGCCTGATAAGAGTCAGACTCAGTAGTAAAACCGAGATTTTGTTTTCAGCAAATTCGTATTCATAGACGGTCGTAAATATTGTTTATCTTATTTGGGTTTTAAGCAATTTACTATCTCCGTTTTTATTACAATAATATATTTTAAATGCAGGTTAAGTATGGTTCTATTTAACTAAGTCTGATTAATTTAAAATATGATTGAAAAAATCATAAATAAATAGTTTCGAAATAAATTTGGTACGATTATAACAATCAAAGAATATTGGATATAATCCCATGGTTAATGCAATGATATGAATCAAATGCTACTAATTTTCAAGCATGATTCTATGAAACATTAAACGCATAATATCTGATCACCTCTCTAACAGCGCACTGTCAGTATGTCAGAACACCGAACGTAACGCCTTGGGGTGAAAAAACTCAGACTAATTCAACCATGCTAAACCCAAATCTGAAATCAATTTTTCAAATTAACTCTTGGATATAAAAATAGTCACTCAAAGTTTTGCTATTTTTGTGTTTATGGTCTCAGGCTAAATGCGTTGTCCCAACATAAGGCAATTGTATGGCCATGCGATTTTAATGCCTGAAGAAATAAAAGGAAAACTGCATTCAGTTCCATAAGATCGATTCCCACCTGTACCCAAACTGTCGCCGTGTTCTCGCGGGGTACGGCCACATTAAACATGTGGGTCCGTAAGCCTTGCTGAGAGGTTAGTGGTAGAAAAAGGAGAGTACTGTCCCTGTGGATGCCTCCTCCACTGAGTTCCGGTCTAAATTAGGTGGCACTTCCCGGCCGTCCATACAGTTACCTTACACCTTTCTGGTAGGTCGGACGGTCTGGGTCGAAGAAAGAGAAGGAGTTAGAGATGAGGCTAGAGATGATTCTGCTGAAGAGGGAAGTTAATATTGAGAGGTCATCCCAGTTTAAAAATTAAGAATATGGATATTTAAACCATGGAGTTAAATATTATTTTCTTCCTGTTTTCTATTCAAATTCATATTTTGAACAATGCAATTAATGCAAACTGTTTTTAGAGACATACTGGCTGTAGTTGAATTATATGACCGATAGATTTGAGAGTTAGTCCCTTTTCTTCTATGGCATGACCATAAATTGAAAATTCGAGATAAAATGTGCAGAGTCCACTTCGCAATAAGATCTTGCAATTTCGTTCCAGTAGCTCAACGGTAGAGCGTCGGTTGGCCAGTTAGGAGATCTAGGGTTCTATCTCCGGATGGGGCAGCAAGGTTCTTTACAAATGTTTGAGGTATTAAACTTGATAAATTGGTTTATTAGAGGGACGAGGAGAGTGTAAATAAACTGCGTTATGTTAGGGGTTGGTATAGCATGTATCCTTTGATAGGGTGTCATAAGGAAATAGAAAATAGCAATATTGAATGACAGGTGTTTATGGATCGCATGTGTCTGTGGATATTAAGAGCGGATGTGAGGGTCGGCAGCGGCTGATGTCCGTCGGTTTCTGTTTACCATGCATGACCGTGGGTTATTTGGACCAGCGTAGCGTACGAAGCACGCGGACTTTGCTGTTTAATTCAACATGTGGTACAAGTAATCATACTTTAAGCGTTTTGAATGAATTTTGGTACGATTTTTATAATTAAAAAAAAATTGATCCTTGTTGATTTATTGGTCATTCGAAAGCACCCGATTTAACGAATGACTTTTAGCAAAATTATAAAAAAATAATGTTAATTTATAAACAAGAAAGATCAATCATGCTTAAAGCATTGATTATGAAACACTTTCCAACTTCAATGCAATTTTATTTAAACATGTCTAAAATGCAATACATTCCTCGGTAATATTTTAAAACTTATCACAATACTACATTAATTTATTATATTTGAAACCTTAAACCTTCATCGAAAAAAATTAACTTCATTCAAATGACGGCATTAAAATATAAATTGCCTGGTTTAAACATCTCTAAAATGTGATACATTCCTCGGTAATAATTTTAGAATTATCATAATACTACGATAATATATTATATTTGAAAACTTTATCGAAAACAACTGAAATTCATTCAAATGACGTCATAAAAAAATAACACGCCTGGCTCTCTCTATAAAAGCAACATTTCATTCATAAATAATTCCCCCATTCATGTCATTCATCACAATACTATAATAATTTATATTATTTAAAAATTAAGACCATGGAGCTACAAGTAAGTAAAACTCTATGCGTAAAACTTCATCGAAAATTATCGTCCTTCTCTTTCTAAAATCAATGAATATTTCATTCATATCAGCCATGCAGACTCCATGAACTAAATGATTTTGTGTTAAAGAATTACAGCGATTCTAATACAACTCATTCTACATATTTTGCTGTTTACATTTTACATAGGTGAAAAATAGGCTTAATAGTAGAAATAATCAAAATTTGTATGAGCATTTAAACTGAAATATATTGTCATTGCGTTGTTAAAGTACGTAGATGCACAGAATTTAGGCAAAAATAAAGTAGTTTTAGGATGGATACAACACTCAATATGAATTAAAAAGAACTTTAAAAATCACGATTTTGAGACAAGATGGATGCCATATATCATTTTGAAGTGGGTCATGTGATCGTTTCATATCATGGACACGTGATCGCTTCATATAAGAGGTGTTATTATTATTTTAATTTTTATTTAAAAAACTACTGAATATATTTCGCTGAATTTTTTTTTATATATTTTATGGAACAATTTGAATATTGCCTAAAATTTTCGAAGCAATTTGTGAATTTTAAATCCGCTTAAAAAATGCTTGAAAAATTAGGTCCCGTAGGGCTCAATGTATTCCATTTTTTCAACCCGGGTTCAATCCAAAACTAATTGGGTGATATTATTCATTTATATTCCTATAGGTCCTATAGACCGTCTGAACAACATACTAAAATTTCATTTTGATTAAGTCATTTTTACGGCAGTTATCGTGCTAACGGACGGACAGACAGACAGACAGACAGACAGACAGAATGAACAAAGTCATAAACACTTTTCAACTTTGTTGTAAAGTGTTAAAAAGGAATCCATAACAATAAAGGAAGATGTATGGCGTCTGTTTGTCTGTACAATATACAGCAAATAATTCGATAACTTTCTCACAAGATAATTAAACAATTGTCAGGTACAGCAAAATAGCAATTAAATGCTTCAGTTGTTTCACAAATCAGCAACAACTATTTTCAAAATATTGGCTATATACAGTACGATTCAATGTAGCTCGTATTATGTCAACTGCTCCCACTGATTCATGACTCCTTTTATATACTATCTGTAGAAACTTAGAGAAAGGGCTCGTATTTCGTAGAATATTCGTTATGTCGAGAAGTCCATAAAACATTAGAAAAATCGCCAAATGTCCCCACAACGGCGATAAAACGCCAAATCTGGCAACCATGAGCCTATTGTCCAGAAACGGCAACTATAGATCTACTGATAGCAATGGCTGACTGCAGGATGTTTTTTTTTCCTTCTGGCTCTCACAATAGCTTCCTGTAAGAACATTTTTCATGCTCGTAACAAAAGTAAAACAGGACAATCTATGTTATTAGTTTATGTAGCGAAAGTCAAGTGCTGCTCAAATTATTTTTCTTCGTTTGAACTCCGGAAGTTATACTTAAAACATGTAGAATTTAGCAAAAAAGAAAGGGAACATTCATTTCTCTTTACACAACTAATCTAGACCGTTTCCGAAAAATTAAGTGAAACATATCGCTTCAGGCATGAACAATGAAGAAAAGGAAGCATGAACCATAGCTCTTTCTAAATTGAATGTGTTTTTTGTAACTCGCAAAATGAACAAAACCCATTAATTTTCAAAACAGAAAGTTCATGGAATTTATACGCTTCGCTTCATTTTTTTTTCCTTTCTTTTTTTTTTTTACTAGTGCAGAGAACTGCAGTGTTTCATTGATGCGCAAAGAGGTGCTTATTTGCATAAATAGCGAAACACGTCCGAAGTCTCGCATAAGATGTTCAGTTTAAAAATAATTTTTCGTTTTCAACATTTAGCACTGATGGTGAATCTTTAGTTACCTTCAATTTTAAATTATATATCATTTGCTGATGGTTTATGACTTTCCCTGCAGTATAATATACATTACTATGGATACATAATCTATACAAGAAAAGTAACGTATAAGAAGTTGTACATTACTATCTTTGGATAGATAATCTATACAAGAAAAATATACGTGTAGAAAGGTGTACGTTACTAACTTTAGGTGCATAATCTATACCAGAAAAGTATACGCGTAGGAAGGTGTACATTACTATTTTGGGGAACATTATTTATAAAAGAAAAGTATACGTATAGGAAGGATACTTCATATGGTGGTAAATGGTGTGCTCCCTTCATTTTTGGCAAAAATATTAAACATTTTTATTCTCTTTTGCATATTTATTTCGAACAGTCATACGGATTTTAAGGAAAAACCGGAAATGATATATCCAAAACCACAAGTGTAAATCATTAGTGAATACCCACTACTTACTCTGGGAAACAATGTTAAATTCATATTAGTCATCATCTAAGCTTTATCTACAGCCAATCCTTATAAAATAGTTCTAAAAATTCTTTAAACTGGGAATGAAAAACATGAAATCTTTAGTAAACCGTCGACCTCCTTTAGAATTTAATGTTGAATTCATATTAGCCATCTTCTAATCTTTATCGATAGCCAATATGGAGAAATAAAAGTTTTGAAGAATATTTTTTAAATCCTTAGTAAACCAACCATCCTCCATCAGAATTCGATGCCAAATTCATTGCAAATTCAATTCGAGGCTGAAGAGCACTAAGAGGAAATGTTTAAGATAGTATTTCTTTATTTATTAAAGCGAATTCCTTAACACTGACTCAAACATTGTTACAAAAATTTAAAACTCCATTGTTTGCAAAAATTTAAAACTCAATTGTTTGCAAAAGTTTAAAACTCAATTGTTTGCAAAAGTTTAAAACGCAATTGTTTGTGAAAATTTAAAACTCAATTGTTGGCAAAAGTTTAAATCACAATTGTTTGCAAAAATTTAAAGCTGAATTGTTTGCTGAAGTTTAAAATTCAACCGATTCAAATAAAATTTTATACACAGTTTGAACTAATCATGCTTTAAGTCATGACGAAGCGCAAATTTAAAATACCGATCTATTTTCTGAGGTATCAGAGATCAGGTCAAAAGTCAGATAATAAGTACATCAAGAAAAGACAAGATAAAAAAAATTGCGCGCCAAACATAAATTTCTATTTGTTTGATATAACTTATACAATTGTGCACGTTACTAGACTATCTTGTATGTTAATTATTCAACATTAATATTCAGAATTTGATATTTTATGTTTCTCAGGTATTAAACACGTAGCTAGATATCGTACCTTACTTCGATTTTGTATCGTGAAGGACAAACTAGTTTATTTTATAAGTACTCCGAAAACAGCTTAACATTTCTGTTGCAAAATGTACTAATCAGCGTTATTACTTTCCTTATATACATAATGTATAAGGAAAGTATTGTGATGGGGTCGAAAATTCGAATTCGAGTTTTCGACGGGAGAGCACGTTTCAAGCATCCCTGATCACGAATCAAACATTTTTGAAGTGATGTCTGTGTGTGTGTATGTGTGTGTGTGTCAGTGAGTCTGTGGAGACGATAACTGACGAACGAATGGACCGATTCGAACCAAATTTGGTACAAAAATCACAATCCGTAAACACTGGAAGCCTATTGCTTTTATATGCAATCGAATGTTAAGAACCCCCCTAAATTTTCGAATGAAATTTTGAAAAAGTCGTCAAAAAAACAAAACCACTAATAAAGTTACGCATATAGACATTTTTTATGTAATTTTTCATTAGAAAACGATTGACATAAATTTTAGAACGCTAACATGAACCGTTCTCGAGATATTGTTCATTTTTAAAAAAAAAATTATCAAAAAGTCATATAAAAAAAAATTCCTATTGAGAAACATGTTCACTTTTCATATGTAATACCATGCGATAAATTGGTTTACATCATTCTCGTGGAACTAGCTCATTCCATTCATGAAAAAATATACTTTTAGTAATACTTTTGTGTTTGAACGCCAATAGTCATTTATCTGCTGTAAGAATAACTTGTTTCTTAGTGCATAACGCTTGGCGAGATTTTGGCGACGAATTTGGCGGAATGTCGCCAACTTGGCGACTTTTTGAAAAGTTGCCAAATTAACGAAAATCTCGCCAAATGGATAAAAGTGACGACTAATTGTCGAAAATTTAATATCTTGGAAAGAATATTAGTATCTACTATAAGAAAAACCTACTTTTTATTACTGTAAAAGTAGTAAATTAATTACATTATATAAGGAAAGTCCTGTGTTGCCCACATCAGATTTTTTTAATTTCAAAATTGGGACTCCATGGGATCAAATTGTACATTTAAAATTTTACTAGTTACTTTTCTTATATACATAATGTATAAGGAAAGTATTGTGACGGGGTCGAAAATTCGAATTCGAGTTTTCGACGGGAGAGCACGTTTCAAGCATCCCTGATCACGAATCAAACATTTTTGAAGTGATGTCTGTGTGTGTGTATGTGTGTGTGTGTGTGTGTGTGTGTGTGAGTGTGTGTGTGTGTATGTGTGTGTGTGTGTGTGTGAGTGTGTGTGTGTGTGTGTGTGTGTGTGTGTGTGTGTGTGTGTGTGTGTGTGTGTGTGTGTGGCTGTGGAGACGATAACTGACGAACGAATGGACCGATTCGAACCAAATTTAGTACAAAAATCACAATACGTAAACACTGGAAGCCTATTGTTTTTATACGCAATCGAATGTTCTGAACCCCCCCTAAATTTTCGAATGAAATTTTGAAAAAATCGTCAAAAAATCAAAACCGCTAATAAGGTTACGCAAATAGACATTTCTTATTTAATTTTTCATTAGAAAACGATTGGCATAAATTTTAGAACGCTGACATGAACCGTTCTCGAGATATTGTACATTTTTCAAAAAAATTAAGAAAAAGTCACATAAAAAAAAAAAAATTCCTATTGAGAAACATGTTCACTTTTCATATGTAATGCCATGCGATAAATTGAGTGACATCATTCTCGTGGATCTAGCTCGTTCCATTCATGAAAAAATATACTTTGAATAATACTTTTGTATTTGAACGCCAATAGTCATTTATCTGCTGTAAGAATAACTTTTTTCTTAGTGCATAACGCTTGGCGATATTTTGGCGACGATTCTGGCGGAATGTCGCCAACTTGACGACTTTTTGAAATGTTGCCAAATTAATGAATATCTCGCCAAATGGATAAAAATGATGCTAAATCAATGAAAATGACGACTAATTGTCGAAAATTTTTGGAAAGAATATTAGTATCTACTATAAGAAAAACCTATTTTTTTCAGTAAAAGTAGTAAATTCATTACATTATATAAGGAAAGTCATGTGTTGCCCACATCAGATTTTTTTTTATTACTGTACAACATAGTTGAAAAGTGTTTATGACTATATTCATTCATTCTGTCTATCTGCCTGTCTGTATGTCCGTTCGCACGATAACTGCCTTAAAAATAACTTTATCAAAATGAAATTTTATTATGTTGTTTAGATCGTCTGTGGGACACATTGGAATGTAAATGAATAATATCGAATTCAACCCGGACTGTAAAATGAAATATATTGAACCGTATGAGACCTAATTTTTCAAACATTTTTTAAGCGAAGTTGAAATTTATAAATTGATACGAAAATTTTAATAAATATTCAAATTATCCCGTAGAATAAAAAAAATTCAGCAAGATATGTTCGGTAGTTCTTTAATTAAAAATTAAAATAATAAAAAAATAATAATTACACCCATATAATATGACCGACCACTCCACCAGCTGCTCATACCCTAAGGTGAGTCGGGTGGCCTGGGTCTTTTACCCATATAATATGAAGAGATCACCTGACGCACTTCAAAATGAAATGTGGCATCCATATTTTCTTCCCAATGTAAACATCGTGATTTTTAAAGTTCTTTTAAATTTATATTTAGTGTTGCATCTGTCCTAAAACCGCTTTATTTTTGCGTATTTTTTGTGCATCTATATTCTGTGTCAACGCAATTACAATATTTTTAGTTCAAATGATCATCAAACTTTGATTATTTCTACAACGAAACCTGATTTTAATGGCTGAAGAATGTAAACATGTGATTGTAAGATGAGTTGTATTTTAAAGTTTGCTGAATTTTTTTTACTCAAAATTATTTAGCTCTGGATTCTGGAATAAAAATGTATGAATGAAATATTTACTAGTTAGACGATTTATATTTTGATGGCGTCATTTGAATAAAGTTCATTTTTTTACGATAAAGTTAAGTTTTCAAATGTAATTTAATTATTGTAGTACTGTGAAAATTTCAAATATATTAGCGCTGACTGTATCGCATTTTATAGATGTTTAAATAAAATTTCATTTCAGTTGGAAAGTGTTTCATAATCAATGCTGTATGCATGATTGATATTTCTTGTTATTTTATTTTATAGATATTTCCACGAAACTAACTTGCTTTGAACACACTGAAAAACGCTGATCTGAGCTCAATCTATAGCTAATTTTTAGAAATAGGTGTTTTAAGTCAAATGGAAAATTTTTAAACCGGAAATGGGAAAAGAACCGGAAATGGAAATTCTTAATGAGTTCCTCTATTTCCTCCGAAATTCGATCCTGAATCAGTCATTATCTAACTTTTATTTTATCTGTAGCAGATCCTGAAAAATATATAAAAAGTTTACAATGAGTAAACATGCAACTTGTGAAACTATAACTTTCAAATATTTTGTTAAAGACAGCAAATTCTAGTTGAAAAAAAATAGGTTAGTCACCTAACTTATATTTTACGTAACTCTTTTGAACGTGTATGTACTATTTTACTTTCCTTTGTGACGGGGTTGAAAATTCGCGATTCGAGTTTTCGACGGGAGAGCACGTTTCAAGCATCCCTGATCACGAATCAAACATTTTTGAAGTGATGTCTCTCTCTCTCTCTCTCTCTCTCTCTCTGTGTGTGTGTGTGTGTGTGTGAGTGTGTGTGTGAAAGTATGTGTGTGTGTGAGTGTGTGTGTGAAAGTATGTGTGTGTGTGTGTGTCAGTGAGTCTCTGGAGACGATAACTGACGAACGAATGGAACGATTCGAACGAAATTTGGTACACAAATCACAATCCATAAACACTGGAAGCCTATTGTTTTTATACGCAATCGAATGTTAAGAACCCTCCTAAATTTTCGAGTGAAATTTAGAAAAAATCGTCAAAAAATCAAAACCGCTAATAAAGTTACGCAAATAGACATTTCTTATGTAATTTTTCATTAGAAAACGATTGACATAAATTTTAGAACGTTCTCGAGATACTATAAACCGTTCTCGCGATACTGCACATTTTTCAAAAAAATTATCAAAAAGTCATATAAAAAAAAAATATATTTCCTATTGAGAAACATGTTCACTTTTCATATGTAAGACCATGCGATAAATTTGGTGACATCATTCTCGTAGAACTATCTCGTTCCATTCAGGAAAAAAGATACTTTGAGTAATACTTTTGTATTTGAACGCCATAACGCCATTTTGTATTTGAACGTCCATGACGCTTGGCGAGATTTTGGCGACGAATTTGTCGGAATGTCGCCAACTTGGCGACATTTTTAATTGTTGCCAAATTAACAAAAATCTCGACAAATGGATAAAAATGACGCTAAATCAATGAAAATGACGACTAATTGAAGAAAATTCAATATCTTGGAAAGAATATAAGTATCTACTATAAGAATAACATTTTTGTTAACTGTAGAAGTAGTAAATTCATTGCATTATATAAGGAAAGTCATGTGTTGCCCACATCAGATTTTTTTTCTCTTTCATTTCAGTGAAGTATTAAAACTTTATAAAATAAAACTTATTGAAAAAATAATGATATTTACTTCTTTTTCTCTGTAATTGAAAGGCTGTTAAAAACTACTGTATATAAAGTGTTGTAACGGGGAACAAAAGTCTCATACAAGTTACCGACGAATTATCCCATTTTGATCGTCCCTGAACCAGGATCGAACATTTTTTTAAATGTGTATGTGTGTGCGTATACGTGTATGTATATGTATATGCGTATATCCACGAATCTATGGGCGCAAAATCTCACAAACAAATGCATTACTTTGACTGAATTTAGTATGAGTTTTACAGTTAGCGAATATTGGAAAAGCACAGTTTCTGATTTGGAAGCCCCCAAATGTACAATTATTTTAAATCTTTAAAAAAATCTGCACAGGTAATATTGTTAAATAAACAACGATTTTATACAAATTTATCAGAAGAAAACGGACGATTCGAATTTTTGAATGTTGGCATAAATCGTTCTCGCTATATTACAAGTTTTTAGAATAAATTTATCAGGGAAGTTGTACACATTTTTAGAGGTATTAAGTGTTGTTAAAGAGGTTAAAATATTATATGCAATAGTACGCATCGTTGATTTAGCACATTTCACTAACGAAAAAACACAATAGTTTAGTGCTCTAATGTCGCCTAAATCGCTAAATTTGGTTTATTTCACTTGATGTTAATTGAACACCAATGCATTTCAAATTGGATTTTGCAGTTGCATAAAAATAAAATAAAATGATTTTCCCAAAGAGAGTGTGATATCCTTAAAAGAATCAAACAATAGCATTGAAAGTTAGTATGCTTAATTTAGCTGGTAACTTGAATAAGCCTTCAGATTTTCAAGGAAAATAAGTTTTAGAAAAAGCTAAGTAACTTGGAAGAAGAATCTTTCACATTGTTGTCTGAAAAATTCCGAAATTTCAGGAAAGTTCATTAAGATCAGCATCTGCACTTGATTAAAGATAAGCTCCTTCTTGTCTGTGGTTACTCTGTATTTTCATATTGTAACGGATGCTGCTTTTTGTCTTCGAAACAGGTTGACACTTTGAATTAACTCGTAATTATTCAAAGACACACACTACCTCGACCATAAAGATCTCCTGCTCAGACGTTATACGAAGGTACATTATTATACGGGTGTTCTGTAAGCCCAGAATGGAATCATGACTCGGAGGAAGGTGCACCTCGGCTATATATATATATATATATATATATATATATATATAGGGCAAAAGGGGTGTTTTATGCCAATTTACTTGTTTTATTTATAATATTTTATTTATAATGTTCTCTTTATCATCTTCACAAGCTTATGGTATAGTCATTATTGGTATCAGATATTCGCTTCAGACTATCTTATTTTTATTTTTGCTATGCAGAACAATTTTAATAAATGATCGATCTCTGGTATATATAACACAAGTAAATGAAAATCTTCAATTATATATATATATATATAACATATGTATGTATGTATATATATATATATAACATATGTATATATATATATATATATATATATATATATATATGTTATATATACTGTTATAAATACTGTTTATGCTTACTTTTTAAAATTAAAATTAACTAATGAGCGTTTTAAACATTTATTTTATGATTTCCTTCTTTCTCGTACAAATTTCTTAAATTTCCATCTACACCATTCACCTAATCCACCTACTAAAATTGCTTACTGTGTAATTTCTTTTAAACACTCAATTCTTAATTCTCTTAACTTTCATAATTTATTTGCAAAACGTTAGCACTTGTTACCTGTAAATGATATCAAAATACAAAAATCTTTAAAATATAATTTACCAATTGGTAGAACTATTTTACAATTACAATGAAGTTTCTATGTCATTAAACTCCGATCATTTTACATCATGTAGATGCAGCGATAAGAATCTTATACCTTATGTCAACTCATCTCATGGACACATTATTACTGGGAATCTCAGTATAGTTCAGGATAATATACTTAGGGATATTAAGAATAAAGTGTCTAAATTTCGCATTCCATTCTGTCATCACCTCATACTTCTTCTTCTTCATTCTTTATGTTTTGATTTTGATAAATTCATATACCAACAGGCTTGTTCACATTCCATTCCTACTGAAGCATTCCATTTATGGAAATATACTACCTTACATCTTCTTAAAAATGTTATTATAATTATTAAATTTACGAGCTCCAGTTATCCTTATAAACAACTTCTTTCTGCTATTAAAGAACTACAGCAATATTTTGTTATGACCTATGTAGATAAAGCTTCTAATAATTATGCCATTATTTGTAAAAAATATTATGTTTCTCTGTTACAGAAGTACTAAAAAATGATCATATATTTAAACCCATTAATAA
>OX578139.1:24520192-24610192 GCA_951213105.1 Amaurobius ferox | reverse complement strand
CCTCTCTTGCTTCATCTTACAGCATCCAATGGTTCGCCCGCCTTATTTTGGGAGATATTCAATATTGACATGTACACGTTTTTGATCCAACAATCTCCCTTTGAAATTATTTTCAACCCGCCCGGGACATGTTTTTCTCTACCGATCAACAACATCCCATTTCCACAGTTGTAAATTTGCATCATTTTCCGAATTTAGGCAATATGTTTGACTTTAACTACTGAAAGTAAAGGCTGGTCAGTGAAAAATAAATTAGAAAATCTTTTCACCTTTCGTTGCAGAGAGCTAACACCACTGGACTTAAACTTTCATCACCTGTTAACGATCAAGATTTTGGTAACGTGTAAAAGCGCTATGTTTCAAACGACAAATGAAGGGAAAATGCACCATCTCTAGTTACTGGCTCAAAAAATAAATTTGCATACTCGTAGTTAGGCCAGGAGAAAACGTAATGTGCATATAATATTTGAAAGATACTGTGGATTAGATTTGATTTCTTTCATTCACCGTATTAATAATTTGAACAACGGTATCAGTCAATTGTATCAAAACAGTTTATTTTTACTAACACACACACAAAATGGCCAAATCTGAGGCACAGAGCTGTTGTCAACTGAAAAAGAAACTTTTAAATAATTTTTACGAAATAAAAATTAATTTGGGTATATATGAAATCTGAAAAATATATATACAATATTATTTTCATTCTGATAATGATTGTAATAGAAATAGAAATGAACAATTATGGAACATGAGTGAATGAGAAAGGTGAACAATTATGAAAACGAACAATTATGGAACATGAAAAAATTAAACAATAATGGAACATGAAAAAAATGAACATTTATGGAAATGAACAGTTATACAACATGAAAAAGGCGAACAATTATGGAAATGAACAACAAACAATTTTGGAAATGTACAATTGTGGAACATGACAATGGCCAACAGCTATGGAAATAAACCATCATGGAACGTGAAAATATCCAACAGTTGTGGAAATGAATAATAATGGAACATGAAGAAGTCGAACAATTATGGAAAGAAACAACTATGGAACACGAAAAAGTCGAGTGGAGGCGCACATTCCAGATATTTTTCCAATTTTACATAATATCTCAGGCTGTTTCACGATTGGGTGTAGTCAGACAAGTTCCAGAAGTTTTACATAACAAAAGAAAA
The DNA here is from genome assembly GCA_951213105.1 of Amaurobius ferox. NCBI lineage: Eukaryota > Metazoa > Arthropoda > Arachnida > Araneae > Amaurobiidae > Amaurobius > Amaurobius ferox. The sequence goes on along the minus strand of OX578139.1, from coordinate 24,609,010 downwards.
TGCATGCGTGTTTATGCATCTGTGTCGTCTGTAGCGGAAAATCGCAGTTTCGGACAGCAGAGACATTCGGTAGAGAGGTATTTTAAGTCTCTGAATGATACTGCTCCTCAAGATTTTAAAAAAATTCAAATTAGTTTAAAAATTATAGTTAAAAACTAGTTTAAAAATCTGCTATTCTGACCACCTTTTGCTTCACCACCTTCTCAAACTCATTATCAAAACATTGAAAAATAATCGTTAAGGGCTGATTTTTGTTTTTAGTAACTCTTATGATCTGGCGTGACTTCAATCAGAGTTTTGCATCTTAAATTCCAGCTAATGTAGGATACATTTTAAACTCGCTAAATAAAAGTTTTTATGCTATTCTGACAACCTTTTACTTCACCACCTTCTCAAAACCATTATAAGAACATTAAAAAATAATCGTTAGAGCTGATTTTTGTTTTTAGTAACTCTTATATTAATCTTATTTTTAAATCCGTATAATAAAAATATTTCTTCTGAACAAAGGCTAAAGTATAAATTCCAGAAAAAAAGTAAAATGCCGGCCATTTTAAAATAAGTTCAGTGCACAAAACCATATTCGAATAAAGTAAATTCATTTTCTTTGTAATTGCTACTTTCGAATCTGTGGGGTTTTTAATTACGCGCTCGGTTAGGTTTTAACCGAGTATTAATTCATTCTTGTTTTTAACTCATATTCATTTTTTTTTTTCTTCTCGGAATTATTTTGCGGGAAATATCAGGATGAGTCTTCTATATCACTTCTGTGGCATTTCGATTGGAATAAAGGTTTTAATTAAGTCCTGAGGAGTTTTTCAAAATGTTATTTCAGGTTCTGCAGATCTTCTAGTAAAATTGGATTGTATGGCAACAATTTAGAGTTAAGCCATGTCAAATATGTTGCTGCTAAGTGCAAAAAGGCGTGGGGGTACTAATGGTATACCCAAAGGTCTTATTTTACACAAAATATTTCCTAGCAATTTATATATAAATTCAGTAGTGCTGCTAGAATTTTTTTGGGGAGGGGGCCGGGGGGCAAATATTTTCTCTCCCACTTCCTCAAACATCATTTCTCAGAATTTTAATGAGTTCCAATGGGGTTCTGGAGAGTTATGATACCCCCCTCTTGGCGAAGTGAATTCAATGTTGGATTTTCAATCCTTTCTTACACATTTTGATCTGAAGAGCTCAATATATCTGTCTGTTTATATGTTTTGTGGTGATAAGTAAACGCTAAACACTAAAATGTGGTGATAATTTGATTATCTTCCTTCTTAAAGGGGGGGGGGGGGATTTTAAACTAACTAGTTCTTATTTACATATTCAGATTAAAAATGTAATATTTTATATGCACTCGTATAGTATAGAAGATTTCGTACATTGCTTGTGCTCGCAAAAACCCACCTGTTGTGAGTAATCCGGATTCAACCTGTAAATAACATACTTCATAAAAGATAAGTAGTAAATAGCAGCCTTTGAAATGACGAGGCAGTTATTTTCTATTTTAATTATTTATTAAAATTAAAATAGAAAATTGTTTAAATAGTTACTTAAATGTTCATTAACAATTTACAAATTGTATTTGGCAATTTTTTCGTTGCCCAATATAAAGTTTTAAAATTGTCGTTACTCGTGTGATGACAGCCTAAAATTTAGATTCACTTTAAAGTCAAATTCATTATTAAAACAAACTGCCCTCATGAATGTTTAAAAGGGATACGATACCTTTGATTTAATAGCCACTGTCAACTGCAGGGGTTGGACACAGCAATCCTTTTTAATATAATTCCACTCAATGTTTCTTTCAAGACATTTTGACCAGGAGGCGATTGAAATTTTAGGAGGGGGGGGCAAGTTTTCTTTTCGCTTTATATAAATATGTGTAAATGTTGTCACGTAATTAGAAACTAGGTTAACATAAAATGTCCGGGGACGTCGTGGCCTGGATGTATACATGAAAGAAACACCGATTCCACTGGATTCATACGGATTGTCATACTTTGTTACGGCGTTCTGTACTCGAGTCCGACTTAGTTCTTTCTGTACTCTCTCACTCCATCTCATTCCTCTGACTGGAATCTGTGTAAACTCTCTGAACTATCACTGAATTCGATTTGTCAGTTATTGCTCCGCCTTCATCTGCCCATTGGCTGGCAAGCTTGTGTGAGGAACTTTCTCATTGGCATTAATGCTTAACAGACCACGGTCTAGGAAACTATCCATTGGGCACCTTACGTATTAGTCTCCCACGGTTCAAAACACCACGCGACAGTTTGTCGTGTGTGGGTCTTTTAAGTTGCATCATAAATTGCTGCGGGACTTCTTTATTGCTCCATCATAAACTACATAGAATTTAACGTCAAGGCCAGGAGTCAGCAATTGTTAGAATGAGCCTTTTATAGATCAGCCCTCGACTTGACATTTATTTTTTGTTGCTAGTACCCTATTACAAACATACCCCCTGTCAGCGTCTGTCATAACGTGTTTATCTGTCACTATTGGAAACAAATTTAGTGACAGTTTGTCGACCTTCGCAACATATTCAATGATAATATTGGCATAATACCGCGAATTTTTGCATAATATCGTCTACTGAGAAATGTTATCAATCTTGCATAATAAAATATGTCTATCTGTGTAGGTCTGTAGCGGAAAATCGAAGCTTGGAACAGCCGTGAAATTCAGTACAAAATTAACTAAATTTCGGGCATGACACACTACCTCGAGTTTTCTTTTAATTTGAATTGGTTTTTAATTCAATTTACATTGAATCGCAATATTTACCTTTTACTTTTCTTTTATGCATAGTATAGGAAAAGTACTGTGACGAATTCACATTTTTACCGGTAGAGCATGTTTCAAGCATCCTTGAACTCTAATCAAATGTTTTTAATATGGTGTGTGTGTGTGTCCTCCGATATCTTCCGAACGAATGGAGCGTTTTGAACGAAATTTGGTGCGAATATTATAATGGATGAATACTGAATTTTAAAAGCAATCGAATGTTCGAAAAACCCATACAATTTTCAATTAAATTTTTAAAAAATTAATAGAAAAGTGAGAACTTTTAACATTATTGTGTAAAGGATCATTTCTTATGAAATTTTTTATTGGAAAATGAATGTTACAAACTTTAGAAGACTGTCATGAACCGTTTTCAAGATATTGCCCCTTTCTTTAATTTTATTAAATATATTGTATAAAATTAAAAAGTAATAATTATTGTGAATATATGTTAACTTTTTTGCAGTATTTTGTGACAAATTTGTTAATATCATTTTTGGGGATCTAGTTCGTTCCATTCACGATAGAAGATAGTTGTGTCGAAGACCCAGACCACCCGACTCACCCTAGGGTACGAGTAACAAAAGATACTTGTGCAATAGTTTTGTATTTTTACGAACAATAGTTATTTATATATTCGCCAATAGTCATTTCTATTAGTTCACCAATTCTAGTAGTTCGCCAATAGTCATTTATATGAAAGTAAAGCTCTTCTCTGCATCTCCGTGTAATGCTTGTCGATACATGTGAAGAGCTTGACGACTGATTTAGCGAAATATGGCCAAATTGGCGATAATTTTTCCCAGACTGACGAAAACATCGTCAAAATTGCAAAAATGAGGCTAAATTAAAGGAATGACGCTAAATGGATGAATTAATTATTAAAATATGTTAATATATGGACTATATTGCGTTTCTGCAGTTGCTAACAATATTGATAATTGTCAATTCAGAGTTAGGCGAAATATAAGTTAATTGGGCACTTCAACATAATTTTACATGGCGTAATAAAAAGAAAAGCGCCAAATGTACAATTCAGCGGCCCAGACCTAAGGACTCGCCAAAAAGACTGAGCATCTGAATCTACATTGTAAACATTGCGCCTTAGACGCATCATTTTTTCGCTGTGAAAGAAGTAAATTCGCATTATACAACGAAAGTCCTGCTGCCCTCATCAGATTTGTTTGCACAAATCCCGGATAGTTCTAATTCCCAATGGTTCCAATTTCCCGGTGAAAAATTGTATTTTCAGTCAGTTTAGTATAAACAGGAATCATATAAAATAATAAAAGTTGCGCATTTCGAACTCCACAATGAATGGAAACCTATACGAATTATACAAAATTCGAATTTTCCTATATGTAATATTTTGAGAGGTTTTTAAAGGGCATAATGTAAGAGAAGCTAAATTCATTTCTCTTCATAAATTTCGATGATTTTTTCTTTTAAATTCGAGCCTCAAAATTAAGCAGAATTATATAATTTAGATTTTGCAATTTGTCGTTTTCACAACTCTGCTTTGCATTTTATAACTTTCAATGCATGGCAAATGTAAAAGTATAGTAATATAAGATATTATGTGAAAGTGAAAAAGTATTTGTTAATCTGTAGCGAGTTATTTATTGGATGTATTTTCCACCGATAGGATATTTTTTGCCTGTTACATGAACAATAAATTTATGGTCATGTCTTTTCCTATTTTCTCTATACTCCATATCTTAAGAAATATTTTATATATTATAAATAATTTTATAAATTTTCTGAGGGTTATTTCAAATAGGCATTTCATAAAATTTTATACTGTGTCTTACATAATAAAAAAGCAATGTCTGTTTTTACGTGTGCTTGTGTGCGCTTTCGATATGGGAAAGTCTTAGCTTCTGACAGAGTTCGTAATTTGTTTTTAATTTAATTCGAATTAATTTTTAGTTATTTTACGCTTAGTTATTATACTAATATAATTGATCGAAAATATTTTCACAGAGCTTCCATGTACTGGAATGTATAATATTATACAGTGTGTCCAGTGCTATCGGTGCCCAATGGCTATTTATTCAACCATTAGTCCCAGAGATATATTTCCAAGTGCAAAAGTGTTTTAAATTTTAAAATGTATTATCTTAGAAACAGTTTAAATCAATAAATACATTTCTGAAAGTAATACGAAATATAAATTTTTATACGGTCCCCCGGTCCTACCAATTATATTTAGGAAAATCATCCTCATACAATTTCATGCAAAATAGAAAAATAATCTTCCTTTTACGACCAAAATTCACAGAGTTATGAAGCATTAAACTTTATGACTTAAGTCGCTTTTCCACGCATAAAAATGTCCCGTTTCAGGTAACCGACCAATCAGGGACCGTATTGGCCATTTCTCAACAAAAAAGGGTTCCAAGTTCAAACAGCTATAAGTCGGTCAATTTTGGTCGTAAAATAATGATTTTTTTTATTTTGCATAAAATTGCACGAGGATGATTTTCCTAAATATAATTGGTAACACCGGGGGACTGTATAAAAATTTATATTTCGTATTTCTTTCAGAAATGCATTTATTAGTTTAAACTGTTTCTGAGATAATATATTTTAAACTTTAAAACATTTTTTTCAAATTGGAAGTGTATCTCTGTGACTAACTGTTGAGGAAATACCCAATGGGCACCGATAGCACTGGACACCCTGTATATTTGGAAGGACAAAGTAACGTTATTTCCATAGAACTTTGAATCGAATCCTTAGAACGATTCCTTCCATATTTTTTATTTATTTTTAAATACATCAAGATATGCATGCTTTAAGTTCTCTGATTTTTATTTCATAGCATTAAAAAAAATTTGATGTGGGCAACACATGACTTTCCTTATATAATGTAAAGAATTTACTACTTTTACAGTAAAAAAAATAGGTTTTTCTTATAGTAGATACTAATATTCTTTCCAAGATATTGAATTTTCGATAATTAGTCGTCATTTTCATTGATTTAGCGTCATTTTTATCCATTTGGCGAGATTTTCGATAATTTGGCAACATTTCAAAAAGTCGCCAAGTTGGCGACATTCTGCCAAATTCGTCGCCAAAATATCGCCAAGCGTTATGGATGAAGAAATAAGTTATTCTTACAGCAGATATACGACTATATTGGCGTTCAAATACAAAAGTATTACTTAAAGTATCTTTTTTCATGAATGGAACGAGCTAGATCCACGAGAATGATGTCACCCAATTTATCGCATGGTATTACATATGAAAAGTGAACATGTTTCTCAATAGGAAATATTTTTATTTTATGACTTTTTGATAATTTTTTTGAAAAATTGTACAATATCTCGAGAACGGTTTATGTTAGCGTTCTAAAATTTATGTCAATCGTTTTCTAATGAAAAATTACATAAGAAATGTCTATTTGCGTAACTTTATTAGTGGTTTTGATTTTTTGACGATTTTTTCAATATTTCATTCGAAAATTTAGGAGGGTTCTGAACATTCGATTGCGTATAAAAACAATAGGCTTCCAGTGTTTATGGATTGTGATTTTTGTTCCAAATTTTGTTCGAATCGGTCCATTCGTTCGTCAGTTATCGTCTCCACAGACTCACTGACACACACACACACACACATACTTTCACACACTCACACACACACACGCACCGACATCACTCCAAAAATGTTTGATTCGTGATCAGGGATGCTTGAAACGTGCTCTCCCGTCGAAAACTCGAATTCGAATTTTCCACCCCGCCACAATACTTTCCTTATACATTATGTATATAAGGAAAGTAATATGTACATTAGCATAATTCTGCCTTTTTGCATATATATGTATGTATATCTTCGCATTTCAATAAAAGATTTAATTGGTAATTTTTATTTCGTTTTTCTATAAATAATTAAAGAAGCGAGGAAAGGTTCAGTGGAGGGTTTAGAAAAACTATAAGAAATTGATGTTTGGGTAAAGGCTGATTGTATTTTTACATCTATCTGCTTTCCAATTCTGTTTTTCTCAAATGGTATAAATATTAAGTTGCTGTTAAAGATGAAACTGAGTTCATAGATTTATATCCATTTGGAGTTTAAAAAAGCACAAAAAATATGCAAAGGTTTGTTTATTTAATTTTCGAACCAAATTGATTACTAAAACTATAAGTAAAATGTTTGAATGCTTCTTTGGATAAAATTGATGTACAGTCATTGATCAGTTTAAGTGATACTCATGATTATAAATATATTTCTTCACCTGAGCAAATCTAAATTACAAATTCCAGACAGAAAAAACTTACGAGTACTTTTATAATAATTCCTTTTATAGTGATTCCTTATTCCTGATAAATTTCTGATAAATTTCCTGATTCCTGATAAATTCAATTAATATTGTGAAATAAGCCTATTTTCTTCGGAATTACGGCGCCTGATTATATGATGTTTTAAATTACATGCATGGATAAGTTTCAACTGAATGTTAATTGATTCCACTTTTTTAGTTCAACTTGATTTCTGGGACTTCGATTGTTTCTCTTTTTTTGTTGTTGAAACAGCAGAGATTTAGAAGTTAATCTTATACTTTTGTGTTATTTCTTTTAGGTATCTTTATATAAGTAAAGAATGTTTTTTAATCAGATTAGCGTACCTTTATAATAACTTATTTAATAGCGATGCACTTTTGTGAAATAAACCCATTTTCATTGGAATTGCGCCACCTGATTATATGGCGTTTTAAATTACACGCATGATTAGGTTTCAACTGAATGTTAATTGATTCCGCTTTTTACTTTCCTTATATACATAATGTATAAGGAAAGTATTGTGACGGGGTCGAAAATTCGAAATCGAGTTTTCGACGGGAGAGCACGTTTCAAGCATCCCTGATCACGAATCAAACATTTTTGAAGTGATGTCTGTGTGTGTGTGTGTGTGTGTGTGTGTGAAAGTATGTGTGTGTGTCAGTGAGTCTGTGGAGACGATAACTGACGAACGAATGGACCTATTGGAACCAAATTTGGTACAAAAATCACAATCCGTAAACACTGGAAGCCTATTGTTTTTAAATGCAATCGAATGTTCAGAACCCCCCTAAATTTTCGAATAAAATATTGAAAAAATCGTCAAAAAATCAAAACCACTAGTAAAGTTACGTAAATAGACGTTTCTTATGTAATTTTTCATTAGAAAACGATTGACATAAATTTTAGAATGCTAACATGAACCGTTCTCGAGATATTGCACATTTTTCAAAAAAATTATTAAAAAGTCATAAAATGAAAAAAAATATTTCCTATTGAAAAACATGTTCACTTTTCATATGTAATACCATGCGATAAATTGGGTGACATCATTCTCGTAGATCTAGCTCGTTCCATTCATGAAAAAAGATACTGTGAGTAATACTTTTGTATTTGAACGCCAATAGTCATTTTTCTGTTGTAAGAACAACTTATTTCTTCGTCCATAACGCTTGGCGCAATTTTGGCGACAAATTTGGCGGAATGTCGCCAACTTGGCGACTTTTTGAAATGTTGCCAAATTAACGAAAATCTCGCCAAATGGATAAAAATGACGCTAAATCAATGAAAATGACGACTATTTGTCGAAAATTCAATATCTTGGAAAGAATATTAGTATCTACTGTAAGAAAAACCTATTTTTTTACTGTAAAAGTAGTAAATTCATTACATTATATAAGGAAAGTCATGTGTTGCCCACATCAGATTTTTTTACTTCATTTCTGTTTCTTTTCTAGAGCTTCTATTCTTTCTCTATATGTTCAATGAGAGATTTAAAAGTTAATCTTATTTTATACTTTTGTGTTATTTTGTTTATATTTCTGTAAGTAAAGACTGTGTTTGTTTATGAAATTATTATAGACTAACCATTTCCATCCGCGCTTCGTACGTTTGAAAAGGTTAGTGGTCATTACTTGTGACACATATACAATTGATAAAGTTATGGATAACTTTGAGCAACGAAAACCCTTTCAGATTAAGGAATGAAAATGGCCCGCGTTTCATAATCCTGTTAACATGTTAAGTGGGGAAAACATGTTGAATTTTATTTTTGCAAAAATGGCTTGATTCTTTATTTTTATTTTCTCATACTATACAATATTTAATATAGAGAAAGTATCGTTTTCACAAAAATTTTCGATTTCTAGATTTTGATGCCAATGAATATTAGGACACCCTGAACACGTTTTAACTAATTTTAGAGGAATGCCTGTCTGCCTGTCTGTTTGTGGTCTATGTCTTGTGTCAACGTTCTATAAAATTTAGCACAATGATGCATGGAATGAGTTATTTATAGCTCGATGGTCATGATATTTGTCACTTTCAATCACTGTAGTGCAAAATAACCGCGGTGCAATTTTTATGTTCGTGACGTCAGTCCCTTAGGGGACAAGTTACCGCCAAGAGGGTACATTATCAAACTTGGTATCAATTTTTTCAAGCCCTTTAAAATGACGGGTATCATACTGTAATTGTGATCATTTGGAACATAAAAAAGGCTGCTTGAAAATGGATTCTGGTATGAGAATTTCTAGTTTAATCGCACTGCAGTAAATTTTTGATAATTTTTATTGGTAACAATTTCAATTGAAAATTATTGGATACTAAAGGCAAGACGAACTTTTCGAGCTGTAATTTAACGTTACATACGTTATAAAAGGTTTTGTGTTCAGAATATAAACTCTGCTCCTAAATCATGGCTTGAGGATCGCGTGAGAAATTCATCCACATTCCGGATAATGGGAATATATCTGGTTGACCCTGTATATCTTAAGGGGACGAAGGACATTGGAATTTTTTTTATTTATTTATTGACTTAGAAACATGAAAATTTGTATACATATTCCTCTTAATATTACTATATAAAATACCATTAATTTTTTTTTCCAATTTTGCTATAATTTTGTATTTTTTTTTAATTTAATATTTTAACGAACATTTGAAAATACTTCTTGCTTGCCATTTGTTCACATTTTTGATTAATTTTACATTATGATCACTCAAAACCACATTATGAACAAATTTGGGTATTCATTTTTAAATCTCTTAGAAAGTTAATTTTTAAAAATATTTTTCTGCATTAAAACTTTATTTTCATCATTTAATTAGGTTTTTATTCACTTTTAATTACCTTAATAAAGTCCAATTATAAAATGCATACCTAGTTTCATTAAAAAGTATGAAAGGTGTCTTTTTGACAAATGTCATGCATCTCAAACAAAAATTAAGACGCATGGAGCATTTTAAAAATGTAAAATCTTTGAACATTCCGTTTCGAAAAAATTGCATTGAACCTTTTGCTTACGGGTGGGTAGTATAGTAATCCTGTCAAGGAAAATTAGATTCTTAAAAATCTAAGCTGCACTTTTTTTTAAAATAAAGTTTTATTAACCTTTTGTTTACGGGTGGGACAGCGTCCATCCCAAACAAAGAACCTCCCCAAAAGACAGGTATTTGCCATATCCTATCCCAAACAGTTCGACCCCCCCCCCCTTTGAAGGCATTGGCTTCCATGGAAATGACCGACAGAAACATTGCACCTGCTGCAGCAGGTGCAATTAATGGTGCAATAAATGACCCTCAAAAATTGTTAAAACTAAAAATAATAAACTACATATGCTCAAATATATCAATTAAATGATGTTTATACGTACTGTCGGAGGACGAAAAGAATAAGACCAACCCCATTACTCTAGGACTAGCCGTTCTCGAGATATTTTATTCTTTTTGCACTTTTGCTACGCCACCTTTGAAGATAAGTCTAATTGCCAAATGAATATGAAAATTCAATTAAAAGTGCAAATTCAGTGTCATTTAAAATAATTATGGCTGTTACTTTGTGCAATTAAACTCAATTTAACGACTTATTGAAGAAATAAAGAGAACGTGAATATGAGTCAGCAGGGAAAGTCACATGCTGTCCACATCAGATTTATATCTTTATATCTGTAATGTTACATTGTAGTTTATTTTAGATCTTTACTAAGATGCAAACGTTTGAGTTCAACCTGCTTTTAGCTCAAATATGTGAGAAGGTTAGGAATGTTTAGAAAACACCAGACATATAAACAATGCTTGTGTACTGAATAAATGCTATATTGTTCGCCATCAGTCAGCCAGAAATCGTTCCCCGTGGGGTCTTACAGAAATAAGCCAGATCTGCATGAAATTAGCCAAATTGTGTACTGTGTCGGTAGTAACTACAACTGAAGATTCAGTCATTGACTGCACTGAATGAAACTTACCAGTATACCTGGCTTCTGCACCGTGTAACCAGCAGTTGTCACTGATTAGAGGGAACAGTAGCTGTTCACCCAGATGGAAAGATGGAAGCCAGTTGGGGCCAGTTGGCCTCTTAGCCGTTGACTAGCCAGTAGCTGGCTTCCTGTGAATCAGACATAATGTTTACTTTGAACGCAGATGAAACCGATAATCGATTTTGATGATTACGCAAGGCATTCATTCTACTATATTCTAAAATACTCCACCCAGCTAGAAAAGTACCTTCCATTATTACCAGCAGTGAAAATTATGTGATGTCCACATTCATATCGTAATAAAAATACTTTCTTCGCCTGAGCAAATCTAAATTACAAATTTCAGGAAAACTAACTGGTGCATTTAAAAAATAATCTGTGCTTTTATACACTGCAAACTTGAATAAAATATTCCAATTTTCTTTGCAATTGCGCGCATGGTTATTTGGCGTTTGTAATTACATGAATGGTTAGATTTCAACTGAATTTTAATTCATTCTGTTTTCTTACTTCATTTTCATTTTCCGCCCACCTCTTTTTGTACTTATGCAGTCGGTGATTTAAAAGTTAATCTTTTCGCGTTTTCAGTGTTTTGATTGGAATAAAATACTTTATTCCAGTATTTTATTCCGTATTGTACAACAGATGTTTTTATAAAGATACTTCTAAATTAGGATTCGTTGAGAAAATGATTCTCGTTCTTTTAAATATGAATTGTTCAATTTAGTTTTTAAGTAATGCGGCTTAAAAAATTCAGCGTTGTAAATATTAAGAAATAGAAACGTAATATGTTAATTTACTTGCTTTGATATATGAGGTCTGTACATTTGTAACGTTAGCGAATGATAAATGTGACGATAGCGCATGATTGAAGTGTTGTCCTGACGATGTAAGAAAAGTGATAATGTAAAGAAAAGTGATACTTGTTAAGTAAGCCAACCTTCGTTGGCGCACTTTAAAATTTGTCGTCATTTTGGCGGTATTTCTTTCTTTCGAAAGTAATACCGCCAAATTTCGAAATTGCCAGAAAAACATGACAAATAAATAAGTAAACAATATCAAAATAGAAAATGGTGGAAATACAGATTTATGAGAATGAAAAATAAAAAAAATATTTTATTATTTATTAATTTATATTCAGAAGAATTTCTTTTCTTTTCGTTATTTTAAATTCAATTATTTAAAAATATTTAATTTCTCGTTGTATATTGTTTAAAAGACATTGTTTACTTTCCAGTTGTATGTATTCTATAAAGTTTTTGTTTCCATTTAAATAGTTTAAATGTTGAAATCTTTCGTTTACTTTTTAATCAAGCAAATTTGAAAAATCATTTTTTTTTCTACTTTAAATAAAAAAAATCTGATGTGGGCAACACCTGACTTTCCTTATATAATGCAATGAATTTACTACTTTTACAGTAAAAAGAAATAGGTTTTTCTTATAGTAGATACTTATATTCTTTCCAAGATATTGAATTTTCGACAACTAGTCGTCATTTACATTGATTTAGGTCATTTTAATCCATTTGGCGAGATTTTCTCGCCATTTGGAGGTCATTTTCTAGGTCATTTTAATCCATTTGGCGAGAATTTGACAACATTTCAAAAAGTCGCCAAGTTGGTGACATTCCACCAAATTCATCGCCAAAATCTCACCAAGCTTTACAGACGGAGAAATAAGTTATTCTTATAACAGATAAATGACTATTGGCGTTCAAATACAAAAGTATTAATCGAAGTATCTTTTCTCATGAATGGAACGAGCTAGATCCACGAGAATGATGTCACCCAATTTATCGCATGGTATTACATATGAAAAGTGAATATGTTTCTCAATCGGAAATATATTTTTTTTATTTTATAAGACTTTTTGATAATTTTTTTGAAAAATGTAAAATATCTCGCGAACGGTTCATATTAGCGTTCTAAATTTTATGTTAATCGTTTTCTAATGAAAAATTACATAAGAAATGTCTATTTGCGTAACTTTATTAGCGGTTTTGATTTTTTGACGATTTTTTCAAAATTTCACTCGAAATTTTAGGGGAGTTCTGAACATTCGATTACGTTTAAAAACAAATTTCCAATGTTTACGGATGTTTTCCAATGTTTATGGCTTCCAATGTTTACGGATTGTGATTTTTGTACCAAATTTCGTTTGAATCGGTCCATTCGTTCGTCAGTTATCGTCCCCACAGACCCACTGACACACACACACACACATACACACACACAAACATCACTTCAAAAATGTTTGATTCGTGATCAGGGATGCTTGAAACGTGCTCTCCCGTCGAAAACTCGAATTCGAATTTTCGACCCCGTCACAATACTTTCCTTATACATTATGTATATAAGGAAAGTAATACATATTGTTCACTCTTTAAAAATAAGAATTATAAAATTATATTTATGTGCATTGTGCAATGTGTATATCCACTCTAACTCAGAAACTAATTGACTAAATTTGATAAAATTTTATATTCACTTGTTTATAGTCACTTATATTCACTTTATTAAGTCACTTGTGGGTTTTCCTGGTGCCAATTAGATTTGGCACTATTCTGGAAAAAAAGAACCTGCTTATTTTTGTAAATCATCAGAATCACAAATTCGTATGGTGAAATGTATCATTTATATGTTTGTTTGGTACATAATTTTTGATTGTGGAAGAAAAATAAAACCAACTCCATTACTCTAGGTTTAATAACTTATCTCAATATATTTTAGTTTTTTTTTATGTTTACTACGCCGCTTTTGAAAATATGACCAGTTATCAAATTACATCAAAAATTGCATTTAAATGTCATATCATATTCATTGTCATTTTAAATAATTATGTGTTTTATTTTGTGTAATTAAACTCAATTTAATGAATTATTAAAGAAATAGTGGAAAATGCATTTGAGTTTGTAGGAGAAACCCTGTGTTGGCCACATCAGATATTTTTTAATTGCATACTAATGTATACCCTACATGGCTTTCGTGTAACGTTACACTAAATTTGGCAAATTGTCGAATAATTTTTGTATAATATTGCATCACCGAATCTATTATAACATTGCATCACCGAATTTATTATAACATGCATCCCAATCCGAGAGACGGATTATTAACCCCATTACAATACTTTCGCTTACATATACTATGCATTGTAGATAAAAATAAAATTGGGGAGATTGACTAATTTTACAGATGTACTAGATTTTGGTCTGATTAGTCAAAATGGGTGCTTCGATTTCCTGCAAGACAAGATTTATTCACGATATCTGTTCTGTCAAAATCTCGAATTACAAAATATTACGGTAAATAGCACTTTCTCCAAGTCTATATATATATTATAGTGAGAAAATATAATAATTATAAAAAGAAAACCAATAATAAAATATAAGTGTTACTGAGAATGAAGAGTTTACTATCTGATATTTAAATGAAACTTATGGAAATAAAAATGTTTCTCTATCTGAATTACAAATTACTGAAAAAGTACAGCCTGCTTTTGATATGAACAAAGAGAAGAAAACCAGACTGTAAGAAAATTAGCCCATTTTCTTCGTAATTGCACCAAGTGATTATATGACATTTTTAATTACATGCATGGTTAGTTTTCAGTGGAATGTTAATTCAGTCTGTTTTCGTTTTTCTTTTTGTTCATCATTTTTCCTTCTTTTAAGATTTATGCAGTAGTTGGAATTGGATAGTTAATCATCCTGCTCAGTTTTGCAACGTTTTGATTGGACCACAGTTCTAAGTGCAAAAGCGGTTTAATATATACATGTATATATATATATATATATATATATATATATATATATAATTTAGATAATTCTTTATTTTTTAAAGATACTTCTCAATTTTTATTAAACGTATATTTTTAAACCTGTGGGGTGCAATTAAAAGACAAAATGACGCTACGTTTGCTGTTGATGGTAAAGTTTCCATTAATAGTTTATTTTTATTTGTACTTTATTAAAACGTTTGTTGTTGATGGTAAAGTTTCCATTAATAGTTTATTTTTATTTGTACTTTATTCTCTGTTTTTATTTTTTTTTCAAGTCGATATAAGGTTTTCTTTAGACTGGAAACATTTCATCAGCAAATGTGCATTTTTTGTGTCAAATTTGGCATATATTTTCTGCTTTGTTTTGTTCAATTTAGCAATAATTATAAATGTTCTTGATAATATTCCACGGCACACATTTTTTAAAGAAATTTCCCCAAAATTTCGAATATATTTCTATTTCTGTGCAGATAACAGCATAAATGAAAGGGGTTTTGTGCTTATTATACTGTGGTCAGAATCTAATTCCAGATATTTAAAATATGGATATCATCATTATTTCTCCATAGTGGCAAATGTTGATTAATAATGATAAGATTAATGATAATTAATGATAATATTAATGTTGTCAGAATTCTCATTTTCGAATTACATTTGTTATAATCGTGCGACATATAAAATAAACATCTTTAGTTATTTATATTTTCTAACACGATAATCTCAAATTATTGACTATAATTACACTTGTTCTTGGGTTATACCTCACAGATGTGCAGTGAAATACATAAATGCAGATATAGTTTTAAAAATTATTCTGAATTTATTCTGAAATTCATGTAAATAGCATTTTCGAAAGAACATTCATTAATGAAATTTTGAAATAATTATTTTATTTTCTATATGTTGTGTTATGTGGTAAAAATAATGTGAATTTTTAAACTGGGTTTTGTAATTTTGGAATGAAATGAATTTGGTACGTGGTAAAATATTGTTACGAAACGTATCCTCTAGAATAGTGGGTGTATACGCAGGATGCAAGAACGAGTCTAAGTTTCAGGATAACTTACGTTTATTCACAAGCACAAAGTAAACAGAAACTATATGCAATCAAACAGCATTTAAATACTCCACTCATTTCACAGAATAAGCAATATTATTCACAGAATGTTGACGAAAGTAATTTCACAAAACAGTCGCTACTATTATCAAAACATTGATAAAAATCACAGTCTAATGTGTCACATCCATTTGTCAAATTTATTGCAACGGAGAGGTGAGCCTTTTTTATAATCTCTCTATAGAAATTTCTGGAAATTTCTATATCTCAAAGAATAATTGTTGTATCGAGAAGTTTCTGAAATATTCCGGAAGTCGCCAAATTGGCGATAAATCGCTAAATCTGGAAACTTTTCTTCTAACTGGTAAATCCTGGCAACCCTGGACTCACGTCATCCTCACGCCATGGTGACGTCATGGACTGTCTTTCCTTCGCCTAGCCTTCAAGACAGACCAAAGATGAGGCGCCAAAAGGAAAATTGCGTATTCACAACATGTTTTCCCAGTCATGATGTCGCTGTTGTCCACTTCAAATATCAGTTGTTACACCTGATAAGCCACTGAGTATTAGACTCTTAATTTTTTTTTTTATTCTAGTCCAGGGGTGGCCAACCCGCGGCCCGTGGGCCGCATGCGGCCCGTCTTGAATAATTTTGCGGCCCGCGAGTTTCATTACAACTTTACAAAATACGATTATTTTGTGCAATATTTTTGTTTTTAGTGTAGTGTTTTGTAACAGATAAATCCCATAACTGTTTCTATTTTATCACGTTGCTTCTGTTTTTATACATACCTAGAAGTGGGCAGTATTGCGTTGTGATTCATCAACAAAATCTATGTGCCCAAGTATTATCGATGAATCATGTTATGCAAGTAGTCATAAAAACAGTGAATTACATTCGATCACATGCACTCTAGCATCGACAATTTAAGGAGTTCGTAAAAGAATTAGATTGTGAATATGGTGATGTTGTATATACTTCAGTCGTGTCAGATGCTTGAGTCGTGGAAGATGTTTACAGCGATTTTATAAGTTACATCAAGAAATTGACTTGTTTATGAATGACAAGCAAATACCTGTACCAGAATTAAGAAATGATGAATGGTTATTGGATTTATGCTTTTTAGTAGATATCATCGAAAAACTCAATCAATTAAATACATCATTACAAGGATAAGATAATTTAATAATCGATGCATTTAATCACATCAAAGCATTTCAGAAGAAACTACTGCTATCTGAATCTCAATTGAAAAATAATAACGTTCAACACTTTCCATTGATGAAAGAATTAAAAAATTCAAAATGTATCAGAGTTACATCAAATACGCAAAAGACATAAGCAAACTTGCAGCTACTTTTGAGAGTCGTTTCACTAATTTAGACAAATATAAAAAATTATTTGAAATATATTCATCTCCCTTTTACGTCGATGTCGAGTCGGCCCCAGAATATCTACAAATGGAACTGATTGACTTACAATGCAATAATGAATTAAAACACATTTTTGAAACATCAGAATCAAAAATAGATTTTTATAACACTTATGTCACAAAAGAAAAATTTTCCAATTTGAGAGATCTGGCACAAAAAGTTGTGAGCGCTTTTGGATCAACTTACACCTGTGAATCGTTTTTTTCAAAAATGAAATTTATCAAACATAAATCGCGTTCGAACTTAACGGACGAAAACCTGCAACATCAATTACGATGTGCAAATACACGCATTGAGATCGACTTGCAAAAACTAAGTGAAAGAGTTGAGAAACAAATATCTCACTAATTAAATAAATTAAACATTTTTCGATCATTGCATTATTATTATTATATTATGTATGTTTGCATACATGAAAAATAATGAAAACAATAATAATAATTAATTCTGTTTTAAATTTTCACTCCAATAAATGTTTGTAATGTGTCCAAATCTAATATAAAGATATATATTTTTATATGCGGCCCTCGGGCCGACGTGGTGGTCGAGTGGTCAAGGCATGCGTTTCCAAAGCAATCGCTCGAGCGCCACATTGTGGGTTCGAGCCCCACGTAAGGCATGGATGTTGTTGTGTTGTGGGCGCAGTGTGTTCCGCCCCCCCTGGTGCGCCTGGGGCAACGTCCCTAGGACGGCTAAATGGATCATTTAATAAATGTCCGAATTATGAGCAAATGACGATGAGTCAAGTGCCTGGCCATTGGCAATAATATGTATATATATATATATATATATATATATATATATATATATATATATATATATATATATATATATATATATATATGCGGCCCGCGGGATTATAATGTTTTTCCGAAGTGGCCCGCAGGGTCATTTGGGTTGGCCACCCCTGTTCTAGTCGATACCTGAATCACCACAATTTAAATATTCAACTATTACGGTTAAAGCTTTCAAGTAATAGGTTTCTGTAACTCATATATATATATATATATATATATATATATATATATATATATACTCCGTGGATAATAATTTTAAAAGTGAAATTTTAAAAGTGAATTCTGTAAATGTGTTTAAGTAGTGAACGCTTATTTAGGACCCGAGAAATGCCGGGTAATCCGTTACAGGCAGTAGTAAATAAATTCATAACAATGCAGTACCTGTGTTAGGGAAAGAAGCCAGCAAAGAAATTACAAATATATTGTTAACATTAATAACTGCATCGATCTTCAAAATTATTATTCATTATTAAAATTTATAAAATTACAAAATATACCTCGTCTTTAAAATCATTATTCGTTGTTAAAAATTATAAAGTTACAAAAAAAAAAAAGTCATCAAATTCGTTATTCACTATTAAATATTGTAAATTAAAAAAAAATACCCAATATATAGAATTCATTAACTTTAAGATTTCAGAGCGGTCGATTTGATGACGTGGATAAAAAATATTCATTACACCGTTATCACTATAAATCTTGAACGTATTTGGTGTAGATGCAAAACTTGAGCCGATTGTTTCGATATGGATGGGACTCATATCAAGAACATATTTGGCGTGGTTTCTTTCATATATGAACTATTACAATCATTTCCCGAAACAGGAGGTTATGAACAACAACAACACAATCATTTCCCGCCGTTGCTCAAGATATTCTGTCTTCGATTCTGAAGGCATTGTCTTATTGGCTTCTTCAATACAGGCCAGATACTATAGAGATCAGCCTTCTTCAAGCCTGAAGATAACTTTTTACCCTTGCTACTTTTCACATAATTTGGTTGGCTGGAGTGCACAGGCTGGGCCACTTCTAGACCTCCCAGTTGCCCAACCTTCCAACACGTGACATCTCAGTTGTATCATTTTTACAGTACAGTTGAACCTGCTATGTTAAACTGAATTTCAGGGGACAGAAAAAATTTCCGCCTTGCAAAGGTTTACTTTTCAAGCAGGTTTCGGGAAAAGTTAAGTTAAAGGTTTAGCTGGAAATGTATATAGTCTATATGTAATTGATTACTTATATATAAATTTATGAAAAGTTTATGTAGATGCACTTAATGAATACTATATAACATCATAATAGCTAATTTAATTTTTCTAAATATGTATATACGCACATTTTTACATATGTAAATTTAACAATAGTATACTTCATGTCCTTGATTTTAAGAAATAGATTACCATACTTTAAGAAATAGATAAATTTACTTATTGGTAAAATATTACAGAGTATCATGAAACAAATGATAACTAACAAATAAAAACCACTTTTTAATTGAAATGAACTTTTAAAATAATTCAATATGGTTTCCTGGACGTATGCCTTACTAATGAGACAACTTTCAGTCAAAAATCGTGTATTGACTAATATTTTAGAATCTCACTGATTAACTGAAAATTCTTGACGTTCTAAAACAGCTTTCAGAAATTCGCCATGATTTAAGAACGTTCCTTTGCAGTAGTACCGTTTTCATTTGCGAGTGATTCTTGGAAATAAATGGCTGAAACAGATGAATTTTCCATTTTTTAGTTCATTACAACTGGTGCATTATTAACTAATTACTTTACATTAGCCGTCCGTTTCCGAATTGTGGAGATTCCGTTTCACACAGAAAAAATAACATAAATGTTCTATATTTGGCTAAAAAAATGTCCGCTTATGACAGTATTCCGTTTTAAACAAGTTTGGTCGTATCTGAAAGAACTTCCTTAATAGCTGAAGACATAAATGTGTATCTTTATCTAATACCCAACTTAACTCCGGAAAATCTGGACTTTTCTACCAGCTATTTGTATGGTTTTGTAAAGTACCTTTCTAATTCCTGATGACTTCAATCTAATATACAGCTTCCCATAACCTAATGACTGTAGTTCGACGAAGGAATCACGACATTAACGTATAAACAACTTTATTTACAGCTAAATTAGCTGGGAACTCAAACCACATATATATATTACAAATCTATATACAAAGTATTTACAATTCTAGCAATACAAATTCTACCCGAGACATACTAAGTTACAATGAAATTCAACCCTGAGTGATAACTAAACTGACTTCAAATCTTAACCTATGATGATCAAACTACGACACAATATAATAGTATTGGCCAACGGCCCTACCGTGCTGAAAACACCGGTTCTCGTTAGATCACCGAAGTCAAGCAGCATCGGGCCCGGTTAGTACTTGGGTAGGTGACCACCAGGGAACACCGCGTGCTGTTGGCACATTTCGGGCGCGGCAGCCTTGTGGTGTGCGCGCTGGATTTGCACGCTGCCACAACTGCCGCCGTGTTCATGCGGAGTACAATCACGCTAAACATGTGGGTCCGTAAGTCCTTCCGAGAGGTTGGTGGTAGGGGAAGGAGGGTACGGTCCCTGTGGATGCCTCCCCCACTGGGTTCCGGTCTAAATTGGGTGGCACTTCTCGGCCGTCCAAACAGTTTCTTTTCTGGTAGGTCGGACGGTCTGGGTCTCAACAACAACAATATAATAGTATATGCTTACAAGATTGTAGGCTAGGCTATAATCTCGCTGCTACCTTCCATGGCCGATCAGAATACACACACGTGCGAACTCTGCAGAATGATAGAGCCGTAATTCTAAAGCCTGCCCTTCTTATAGATCTGGCCAATCGTGAGTATGAGATTCTTCGGAATTAAAGTTGAGATGTTTAGAACATAAATTAAAATCCGGAAAAAGTAGAATTAGAATAAAATGCTAATAAATAATAGAATCTTCACAACTCACTTCTCTAGGCACTTGAATTTATTAGTTGAGAAGAATTTTAACCGTCCTGGAATTGAGCTAAATTTATTTAGGTACATGTAATTTTCTACATTTAAAAAAATATATATAGTTTTAATACATACATAAACAAAAATATTTACAAAGCATATAATTAAAAATTATGCGATGTATGAAATTAAAGAATTTTCAAGAACTGCCACAAACTCAATTAATACTTTTGTTGAATTTCTTTAAGCATCTCGTATTTTGTCATTCCGTTTCGCAAAAGTCTTGTAAAAAGAGAAATCTAAATAAAAGACGATATTAATTAGTATTGTGGTGTAATGCCACCAAGCGAATAATTAGAAATGTTGGGTAATAAAATAGGAGGGTAAAAATTCTTTATTTTTTGATTCATCGTAACTTTTTAAGCAAATTTACAGATATATAATGAAACTTTAAATTGCACAACTTAATGCAGATTGTGTTTTAAGGCATATGAATTTTGTACCTTATCATTAGCAGAAAAATTTCAGAAATATAGCTTTTTGAGTTTTTATTCTTATTTAGAGTCCCCAAAGTCTTATTAAGTGGTCTATTTATATATAACAAAGTACAGGGTCCCAAAGAAAGTCCTTAAGTACTCTTATTATTTTGTCAAGAAGTACCTTAATAAATAATAAGGTACACTACCCCTAGTAGCAATCCAATATTGGCAGCCAATATTGAAAATATTGGACCAATATGAAAAAGTGGACATTTTGACGGGATAGGTCAAATATTGGTTTAAAATATTGGGACAATATTACACCAATATTAGCGTTTCATTGGAACTATTTCCAATGTAACACCAATATTGGCATAATATTGTTATCAAGATATTTAGCCACTATTAGAGGTCAATGTAACTCCACTATTGGGATTACATTGGAAATATTTCCAATGTAATGCCAAGATATTGGTCCAATAGTAGACCAATATTAAATGCTAAAAAGACAACCTCACAATCACGTAACATTTATTTAATGTCAAAATTGCCATTGCTATATATAGACTTACCTTATATACTCATGGACTTCCTTACAAAATATTAATGGTACATAAGGACTTCCTTGGGGACCCTATATATTGCTATATATATAGACCACTTTTATATAGACCTATCTTGTATACTCATGGCCCGAGAAGCAGTAATTCACAGAACCATCGTCTTGGCTTCTGATTTTGTGCGGCCCGCAAATTTCTAATAAAATTTCCTTTCCGATAAAAATACCTTTATTATATTATGAATGTATTTTAAATTTTTAGAAATAAAAAATATTTTTGTATTTTCTGAAACCCATTCTATATACTTCTTTTTAGAGAATCTGTGTCATAGGAACATCCGAAGTAAAATAAAAATATACGTATATATACTGGTGCATGCGCAATTGAGGCCCAGGGTTTTCTAACATCGCACGGCTGTATGCAACAAAATAATGCTTTAAAGTGAGCAAAGATTTATTTCAATAACTAATAATTTCTTTCAATAGCAAATAAAAGAAATAATATGGCATACAGCTGTTTCGAGGTTACCCTGGATCCCCTTCGTCAGTACAAGAGAACCGACAAACCCGAAGTCCAAAAGAGGAATAGGCGAAAATAAAAGAAGCAGAGGGGGTTATATATCCATGATCTGGATTAAGAAATAATTTGAGAGGAGAGCCCAATCAGCCAATCAGAGAGTAGAATAAAGAAAAGTTCAGCCAGTGTTGCATCATTGTGCTATTTGTAACATTTATTTTATACGTTGATCACGTTTTCCTTATAGATTTGGTTTCTTTAAATAATTGCACAACTGTTGTTATCTGGAAGGAGATTTGCTAAACAACTGAATATGTCTCAATAGTGCTAATAATAATGGGGTGTCTTTCATGAATGAAATCCTATGGAAAAGTGATTATAATTTAAATAACATGTTAGAAAAACATGGAAAAATTTTCACAAGCAAGTTGGAAGAAACATCTGAACAGATTAACCAATTCGAGACCTCAAACTAAATTCTTTACTAGTATATTTATATTTTAGTTGCATTATGAGATTTGCAAACGCTTGTCCATGCTTACGCTATTTTTGTTTCTTGAGTGAAAATATTTTCTCAAACTTTTCATGCTCAAATAATTCATTTGATAATGTAAATCATTTGCTTTGTTAGCAGAGGCCTTGGGACTCAAAATGAAAAAAAAAATCAATTCTCCTCCGAAATAAACGTTATGAAAGTATATAAACCGCAACTACTTAATTATCATATTTCGACAGGTTGTTTTGACAAATTACCACAAGTTACTATATTTTGACAAGAAGTTCTTGTTGCTCAATTTCATATAAAGTGAAGGAATTTGAAGTAGTCTGAACTGTCTCTCATGAGCATGTTATTTCAGTTTTCTGTTTCCCGCCATCAACATCCAGAACATTCGAAACCACCATCGTTCCAGACCTCATTAATTGTTCACCATTCCGAAATTCCCTACAGCAAACCTGTTCTACGAAGCCGTACCGATTATAATCAGTAAATTACGCCTTAATGTCCGTCTCTTACAAAATACATGCTGGTTTCGGGACCTGCTTCGTGTTCATCCAAGATTTCATCGACGCATCTTAATAATACACCTGTAGAACTTTTTTTTTGTTTTGTTTTGCTTGCATGAAGCAGAAGTGCTGATATCATGCTGATATCATGGAGGTAAAAAGTTAGGAGTTAAAACTTCTTGCAGTCAAACCTGCCTTAAACGGAATTCAGGGGACCGGAAAATTTTTCCGTCTTGAAAAGTTTTTCACTTCATGCAGGTAAATTTCAGGAAAAGCTAAGTTTAAAAGTTTAGTTGGAAATGCTGATAGTTCATATGTAATTGCTCACCTATACACCAGACTTTAAAAAATCTGAAAAGTGTATTTAGATAAATCCGATAAATCCTATACCATAATAGCTAATTTCATTATTTTAAATATGTACAAAAAAAATGTTTAAATATGTATGTATATACATACATTTTTGCATACTGCGATCACAGGAGTATTAGTAAATAAAATAATAGAGTACTCCATGTCCTTGACTGTTAGCTTTTTACCATACCTTAAAAAGATGAATTGATTGCAGGCAAAATATTACTGCTTACCATAAAACAAAAAAATTTAAAAAAATAAAATGTGAGATGAACTTTCAAAATAGCCAAGCATGGTTTCTTGGACCTGTATCTTACTAATGATTCGACTTCCAGTTAAAAATCGTGCATTCATTATAATTTCTAGCATTTCAGAGTCTCCCTGATTAACGAAAAATTCTTGAAGTTCTGAAATGACTTTCAGACAATCATGATATAAGTCAATAGAAAGTTCTGTAAAAAATGGTTCTCATGGAAATAAATAGCTAAAATAGTTGGAAGATCTTCCTATTCTCTGTTCATTACAACAGGTGCATTTTATTAACAAATTTTTTTAAATAGGCCGTTTATTTCCGCGTTGTACAGGCTCCGCTTCACACAGGGAAAATGATGTAATACGAATTTCCTATATTTTTTAACATGTTTAAAAATATTTTCCGCTTATTACAGTATTCTGTTTCCTACAAGTTAAGTTTCAAACAGATTCGACTGCTTTAAGAAACACCAATATCGTTTTAGACAATCATTCAGGTGGCGCTTCGGGCAAGATATGTAGTCCTGCATTGTATGTATTTATATGACGGAAGGGCTAAAATATTTATTTAAACTGTCAGTTTCGAAAGAATTAATTAGAAGTGAATTAATAAAGAATATTCCTAAGTATTCAAAATTATTTTACCTTTTCATGTATTTTTATCTCCCTATATTCTGTACTTTGTCATACAACTGTAAAAAAAATAGTTGTTATTTATACTCCTAATTAGGGAAGTCATAATTTAAAAATAATCAAAAATACATATACTAAATACTACGCCTCTCCGTTGTATCAACTAATAATAGCGGCTACTTTACTAATACTAGCAACACCTATATATAATTCTCAAAGCATTATGGCATTTTCAAGCGTTTTATCCATAGGAATTTTATCTCCTTTCTAACTCCGTTAGCTCCGTTAAGCTACATAGAACTGTAATTTTTGTCAATGTTTTGAGAATAATATCGCTTATTCTGTGAAATTAGTGGGGCATTTAAGTGCTGTTTGATTGTATATTGCTGCTGTTTACTTTATGCTTGTGAATGAACGTAAATTATCTAGCAACTTGAACTCGTTCTTGTATCCTGAGTATACAATTGCTATTCTAGAGGATATGTTTCGTAACAATGTTCTATTTCACCAAAGTGCTCATACGATAAACAGATGTGCTCATCGTCACAAATATTTCACGGATGTGCTCACGGATACTTCGTGTATAAAATTTTGACTGTGGATGATTTTTAAAGGCATACTCATTACAAAAATTAGTAAACAAGTAAAACTATTTACTTTCTGCGGTCCTGTGTCAGGAACACCCCGACATTGAGAATTATTAGTTCCAGTCCGATAATGGGTGAGCGCCGACATTGAAAATGATTAGTTCCGGTCAGAAGTCGGATGGCCGCTAACATCAATTTTTAAGCTTATTGCGTCACTATTGTACAGCAAGCACCGTATATGGACTAGCTATAGATCTTATAAATCATTGGCCATTAGAATGGCATTTACAAGGAGGCAAAAGTTACGACCCAATGGAATGAACTTCGTTTTAGTAATGATTCTGGAAGTGATAGTCAGATAAGGTAATAAATATTAACTGAAATGTAGCTCAACTCGATTTTCTCATGCAGTAATTTATTTTTAGTAGGGTTTTTTTTTCAAAAATTTCTTTTCAAGAAAATTTTGAAAAAATCGATATGATGGGTTCAGATGGTTACAATTATAGTGTGTTACTCTTCGCTTTAAAGGGCTTGAGAAATGTTTCGATTGATACAATACTTGAGAACGTAACACCGGAGGACGGGGAACTTGCCCCCCGAGGGGCGCTAATGACGTCACGAACAAAAAAAAATATATATCGGCTATTTTTCACAACGATTGTCAACAATTCATTCACAACAATGTAGCCTCGTAATCAGTGAGCCATAAATGAACACTTTTTTGCATGATTATGCCAAATTTTGCCCTATACTGCCATGTTAAAAAATATAAAATTTCAAATAAATATCGAACTTTTTGCTCGAAATTAAAAAAAACCTCTTTTTTGTTCTATATATTTTTATAATAAAGCAGAATGCAAAGTTCCGTCAAAATCTATTAGTATGTGTGGCCGCCATCGTGTACACAAAAAATCGACTAGAGACAGACAGACAGACTGGGCATCACTCCAAAAATATTCAAAACGTGTTCAGGAGATCCTAAAACATGTATTGGCATCAAAATCTCGAAATCAAAAATTTTCATGAAAACAGTACTTTCTCGATACTACGTATGAGAAAATAAAAATAACTTCATCTCTTCTTGTTGATATATGTTTTAGTTTTTTCCTCAAAATTAAATAGGATCTCAGGGGAATTAAATTTGTTCTGAATGGGCTAATGTAGCACCTTCAAAACATTTAACAGATAGCCATTCACTACGCCCAGATCACATTCGGCTTCTTGCACACTGATTTTACACTCTTACGCTTAAATATACCCAAGATATGTGCCGTCATTTCAAACTTGTAAAGTATTTTAATGAATTAACATCGAAACGCACCATTGTGTGCTGGTTGCATAATCATTAGTTCCTGAATGCTAATCTCACGAGAAGCCTTCCTATCTCCAGAATGTATTCCATTCCTTTAGAACGCGATCTTCAGAGTATTGCCAAGCGCTGTATTGTAATTGGTATTTTCGAAGACAATTGTGCTACTATTATACTATGGTTGAATGGCATCAGTATGGAGGAACCTTAATATGTTGATATAGCATAGCAAGCGTGTGGATAAATTGCATGTAATATGTCGATCCGATGTGGGCATGGCAATCCGATAAGAGGCATGAAACTGTATAATTTATGTAATATAAGTGGTTAATTATATATTTGCCGGTTAATAAGTTCAACAATTTCGTGACATTAAAACTGCGCTTAAAATTCCAGAAAGTACCTTACCCTTTCTACTTTCCCTGTAATACATGGTAATGTATTGGAATCGTGTCGAAAATCGTAACTCGAGTTTTCGACGGATCTATCTGTTTTGGGGCATTTAGAACACGAAAAACCTATTTTTAGCGTGACGTGTGTGTGTGTGTGTGTGTAAGTCGTGATAAACCAGTAATGGAGTTGTAGCGCCTCTGGCTCCGTGTGGTGCTGCCACCTCGTGTTGAGAGGTGAGGTCGTTGGAGAGAGAAGGTTGGTGCTCGTACGTCCATGGCCATCATTGTACGATTTGAGATGTTTCCGGGCCCGAACCAGGGATCCGGTTCTTACAAGACCGACATTATTAGGTTAGAGCAAAAGCTAGCTTCCACTCCGAACTTATAATTCGGGTTCATGTTCCTAACATCTTTGATCGATGTCTTTGACAAGAGCAGAATCGGCTGCTTCCACACACTCCACCCCCTGATGAGAAGTCCGGTCGAATTTCGGCGAGAAGGGGGCCATCCAGAACCCCCCAAGCCTCCCCATCCGAAACTCAGTCGAGGGGATGAATGACTGGGAGGCGTGTCGTACCTCGGGCATGACGTCAGTCGTGGTCAACCAGGAATGGAGTGGTAGCGCCTCTGGTTCCGTGTGGTGCTGCCATCTCGTATTGAGAGGTGAGATCGTTGGAGAGAGAAGGTTTATGCTCGTACGTCCATGGTTATTATTATAGGATTTGAGATGTTGCCGGGCCCGAAACAGGAACCCGGTGCTTACAAGACAGACATTATAAGGTTAGAGGAAAAGCTAGCTTCCTCTCCGAACTTATAATTCGGATTCATGTTCCTTGCATCTTCGATCGATGTCTTTGGCAGGAGCAAAGTCGGCTGCTACCACACCACCTTTGAGTATAAGTCCAGTTACTAAATGAGAACGAAAATTGAATTAAAAGTGCTAATTCAGTGTCAGTTAAAATAATTACTTGTGTTATTTTGTGAAATTAAACTCAATTTAATGAATTGTTAAAGAAATAAAGATAATGTGAATATGAGTTTGCAGGGAAAGTCATGTGTTGCTCACATCACATTTTTTTCTTTATTCGTATATATAAAAATAAGCTTTTAGCACAAACTAATTATTATATTCATCTGTACTTCAAATTACATGAATTTTAGTGTCTTAGGTATTTTC
This sequence comes from Amaurobius ferox, assembly GCA_951213105.1. NCBI lineage: Eukaryota > Metazoa > Arthropoda > Arachnida > Araneae > Amaurobiidae > Amaurobius > Amaurobius ferox. The sequence goes on along the minus strand of OX578139.1, from coordinate 24,580,677 downwards.
TTTGCAATTTGACGATATCGACGCATTTGTAATTGGACCCAACTCAGAAACTTTTAATTGGGGAAAACCCAGAATTTTATTTAAGGGAGTTATCGTAGTGGGTGTGTGTTTTATTTCACTTTCTTCATAATACATGGTAATGTATAGGGAAAGCATTGAAAAGTATGTCGAAAATCGCAACTCGAGTTTTCAACTGATCTGCAAGTTTCAAAAAGTCTAGAACACACACAAAATATGTTTAACTTGATGTCTGTGTCTGTGTGTCTGTCTGGTGTGTCCGTGCAATGTGTGTGTTGAAGACCCAGACCGTCCGACGCGTCCGAGGATTTTAGCAACTATTTGGACGGACGGCTGTGCAATGTGTGTGTATATTAATCTAGCTCAAAAACGAATAGACGCAATTTCCTAAAATTTGACTTGTGGGCAGTGTTTTTTTAGGCATGCATACGGAGGGGGAGGGGAAGCGAACCCCCCCCCCCTGATGCATTGTCTTTACCTAGTTTCTATTTATATAACAGCATTTAGATATATTTATGTAGGGCAAATACAATACTCTTTAAAGTTTCATTCGCCTCCATTCAAAATGTCCTGAATGAAACATTGCATGTGGGTTTGGTGCTGATTAGATTTTGGTACGATTCGGAAAAATACCCTGTATTTTTTTTCTTGCGAAATGGCCTGTAAAAGTTGTCAAAATCTGAAAGAAAGACTACATGTGCTAAATGCATCAATTAAATACTCGTTTAATATGCAATTTTTATGACAAAAAGAATATGTTGACCCATTACTCTAAAACCAACTGCTCTCAAGGTATTTCGGTTCTTTAGCATTTTTGCAACCCCGCCTTTGAAAATACGCCCAGTCTCCAAATAAAAACGAAAATTGGAATGGAAATACAAATTTAGTGCCATTTAAAATGATTATCAGTGTTGATTTTTGCTATTAAACTTAATTTAATAAATCACAAGAGAGAAAGTGAGTTTGAGTCTGTAGATAAAGGTGCTATCCACATCAGATGTTTACTTTATTTACGTGCATTGCATAATATATAAGGAAATTATTGTGACCCAGGCCGAAAATTCAAATTCCAGTTTTCGACGGAAGAACACGTTTTAAGTGTCTCTGAACGCTCTAATCGAACGTCTTTGCAGTGATGTCTGTGTGCACGTGTGAGTCTGTGGACGCTATGTCTCACGATTATTGTAAAAAACCTGCAAATCTATTGCAAAAGTACTGCAATTCTAAGATTAAAATCTGCAACATATTTTTCAGTAATACTTTAGAACATCTAAGTATTTAAGTTTCTAAATTGCTAAATGAGTGCTTTAATAAGAGCGAAATCGTCAAGAAGAAAAGTTTACGTAGAAAATGTCAGAAAGTATTCTAAAAATATTTTAAAATACTGGCATTTTTTATTAATTTCAAGGAGAGGAAATACTAATTTTTCTGACATAAATGAAGTATGTTATTCTTTGAAATTATATTTGTACAGTTTACCATGAAAAATCTAAAAATATTAGCATATGGTTCACACCTCCATTCGTATGAAAATAGTTCAATTTGTGATATTATAAGATAAAATTTGGCATCTACTTTTTATTATGACGAATAAAATAGTCAACAATAGCCTTATGACGAATAAAATAGTCATATAGTTCAGTCAATAATAGGCTTATGACGAATAAAATAGGCATATGGTTCAGTTGCACACCTGCATTCTGTGTGAAAATGGTTCAATGTGTGATATTATAAGGTACAATTCGGCATATACTTTTCATTATGACGAGTAAAATAGAATGTAATTCCACTCTATACGATATTTTTAGCCGATATCTTGGGGAAATGACTCGCTAAAATGTTCTATGAAAGATTAATATCAAGGGTATTGATTAGTTAAAAGTTGATTTAAAGGTTATTGATTGATGCCCGAAATTATCTTGCAGAAGGTTCATTGGATTACAATATTCGTCAGAAAAATTAGGAAAACTACTATTCCCACACAAAGGGACATTACAATTTTAGCTATACCTTCAAACGTTTGATTTCAGCTATACAATGCAACACTGGTCTGGACTACTACCACTTGCACATACTAGAATGATTAGAATTTTTCACAATCCTATATATAACTCCAACCATTCAAAATTGATAGCATAAATCCAAACTATATTTGTATTAATCCTCCCTATCACCCCCACTATAATCGTCCCCACTATATTTGTATTAATGAAATGTACATGATATACTAAAGAGAATTGGATATAATTCAATCTTTGTAAGACCTCATACTAGAACCGACATACGAGACAAGTAGGGGAGACCAGGGATTGTTGGAGCAGTGCTAATAATTATCCACTTTTAATTACATGAAATAAGTAAGTTTGTACAAAGTTTCGATAGTTCAACTTGATGCATAAATTGCACGAATAACTGAGATGTGAGCATAAAATATGATAATGCAAAGTAGATGTGACACGAAAAAGTAGATGTGGCAAAGAAGCGTAGATGTGACCTGAAAGAGTAGATGTCACAAGGAAGAGTATATGTGACATGCAAAAGTATATGTGACAAGGAAAAAGTAGATGTAACAAAACCAAGTAGATACTGAAGTAGATGCGACAAGGAAAAGTTGATGCAACAAGAAGCAGTATATGTGACAAGAAAATGTAGATGTGACCTGGAAGAGTAGGTGGTCAAGGAAGAGTAGATGTGACAAGGAAAAAGTAGATGTAACAAGGAAAACATAGATGTTACAGGGATAAGTAGATGTGACATGGAAAAAGTAGATGTAACAAGGAAAACATAGATGTTACAGGGATAAGTAGATGTGACAAGGAAAAAGTAGATGTAACAAGGAAAACGTAGATGTTACAAGGATAAGTAGATGTGACAAGGAAAAGTAGATGTGACAAAGACAAGTAGATATTGAAGTAGATGCGACAAGGAAAAGTAGATGCGACAAGAAATAGTATATGTGACAAGAAAATGTAGATGTGACCTGGGCGAGTAGATGTGACAAGGAAGAGTAGATGTGTGACAAGAAAAAAGTAGATGTATCATGGGAAACGTAGATGTTACAAGGAAAAGTAGATGTGACAAGGAAAAGTAAATGTTGAAGTAGATGCGACAAAGAAAAGTAGATGTTGAAGTAGATGCGACAAGGAAAAGTAGATGCGACAAGAAATAGTATATGTAACAAGGAAAAGTAGATGCGACAAGGAAAAGAAGATGCGACAAGGAGAAGTAGATGCGACAACAACGAGTACATGTGATAAGGAGAAAGTAGATATCACAAGGAAAAAGTAGATGTGACAAAGAAAAGTAGATGTGATAAGTAAAAGTAGATGTGATAAATAAAGAAAAATAGATTTGAATTTGAACACGTGGATGCGTTGAAGTAACACTGATAACACTGTATATATTAATGCTTTGTGCATTATTTGCCTTTTATTATAGAAGCAGTAAAATTGACTAATTATTTTCTAACTTTTCATATACTAACTTTTCACAATATGATTTTTGCATTGAAAAAAGATTAAAGTTGAATTGTGATTCGTGAACGATTATATGAACATTTTCACCTTTTAAAATTTGAAAATTTCGGAGCAAGGTTAGTTCCCCACTGAAAGACGCTCCACTACTTTTTAACTAAAACTGACATTAAAATAAAAGTATAACACCATTTAGAAATTTTTATTCTCTGACTGTGTGACATTATACGTTTTATCAGATGCCCGAAAAGCATAAAACATATATCCTGGAAATGTTTCCCCAATATGCTTCGATTTTCCCCATTACAAGATTGAGCGGAAGAAACTGAAGTCAGAGTGCAAGTGATAATCAGCATGCAAATTTTCCCGTAAGTTACTGTACGAAAACGTGCAAGGTGAAAAATAAAATCATATTTTGTAGAGCAAATTTTTGCTTCTTAACTTTTGATAGTAAAAAAAGATTTAAATGGAATAAAAAATTTATTAGATAAACGGAAAAAACATAATTTACAGCTTTTTTATTCAAAATGGTATATGATAAATAACTTTTATTGCCTATATATCATTTTTTGTTTACCAAACTAAACTGTAATTACACGCCAAATTTCGTATGGTTTTTTTTCTTTCATTATTATCATTTTTATCAAATGGTCAGGCACTTGACTCATCATTCGCCTATACATCGGCCAGAACGTGAACCATTTAGCAGTCGTAGGACGTTGCCCAGGTGCACCAGAGGGGGGCGGATCACACAGCGGTCCAACAACACAACATCTATGCCTTACCTGGGACTCGAACCCACAACGCGGAGGTCAAACGATTGTTTGGAAACGCTCGTCTTGACCGCTCGACCACCGCGCCGGCTCCAAATTTCGTATGTTAGTGTCGCGAAATGAACTATTGTTATGCTTCTATCAAGACAGAAAATATATTTTAAATTTATTAAAAGGAAATAATATAATTTATGACGAAGATTCACAAACGATCATAATCCCAAGACATAGCTTCTTTTCATGCAGGAATTTAATACAGGAGTAATTGAAACCATCTTAGTATCTCAATGGATAGTGTTCGAACAAACAAAGATCGGTATTTCCATTTTTTTCTGCAATATGTTCAAGCGATTTAACCATGAACGCTATAAGTTGTAGATAAGAAAAACTAGAGCATCGCTTATAAGCACAAAAAATAAATAATAATGCAGCATACAGCAGCGTTAAAAATAAGCTAAATCCCTTCACCAGTGCTAGAGAACCAACAAACCTAAAGTCAGAAAAACAAAAAGGTGCGTTTTTGGCTTGGTGTGGATTTGTTGGTTCTCTAGGACTGAGGAAGGAGATCAATCTTATCTTCGAAACAGCCGTAAGCTGCATTATTTTTTATTTGTGCTTAAATACGTTGCTCCAACTTTCTTCATCCTTCACAAAAAGTGTTTTTTACCTATTGAGTAGTGGATAAGGGAAATAGAACAAAACCAGAAGTTGCAGTTTTATCTGGAATATAAACGACGAGATATAAGGTCCACTTTCAACGTCTTGTTTTATTCCCTGCTGACACAGTAGATATTTATACTCTATTACTGTAAACATAAATATATTGGAAATGAATAAAAAATACAAAATAATTGATCTCATACATGGCTCAAGAACATGTTACAAAAAGATCCAAATGTTCAATAAGCTGCGTGATAAATGTGTTTGAGAGTAAATTTCCTATCTGCAAGCATTTTAAATCTTCCTATTTCCCTTTGCAACAAACACAATTAAAATCTTATTATAAAGCTTCTGGTCTAACTTAAACGAAAATCCCTGTATTGCCACGGATGCAAACTTAATTAATTAAAGATATTACCATGAACGTTTCCTTATACTTTCCAATATTTCCAAACATTATCCCTAAGAGTTCATTTAGCGATTGTTGAAATAATTTGAAACATTCTGAAAGGGACTAAGGAATTATTCTTTGACTTTCGAAAGTTATCGTGTAATTAATTTGCGCTTTACCATAAGAACAATAAGTATGGAATTTTAATGAACAGTGAGTGCACTTTTACGTAAGAGTCTGGTTATTTGATAACTACTTGCATTTTAAATTTAGAATATAATACTTTGAGTGTGCAAACCTTGTACATTTATTTGTTGATTTTAAATCATCATGAGGTTCATTATTGCTGATTAAATCAATTATACAGAGAATAAATATTTAAATAAGTAAGCTGGCACACTCTGATTTTCTTTATGTGCAATAGATTTATATTGTGGAGGAAACTGATTATATGGAGAATGATTATTTAAGTACATAAATAGATAAGCTTGTAAAGGTGTCGGAATGAAAGCGCAGACATCTTTTGATAAAAGCAACAAGTTTTATTCTTAAACTGTAGAAATCCTAAAATATACTCCATTAACGTAATTTACAATAATAGGTCAGAATGTACGAGTACATAGTCCACCCTTCCTACCATCATCTTACTCCACGCCACACTACATGTACCAAATGGACCGTACCCCACCATCTCTTCTCTCTCTCGTGTTTTGCACTTAGTCTTTTTATAATCTGGTTGAAAGTGCCCTCTACAGTCAACAATCTGTGCGGCTGCCATTTAAATTCAGACTCTTCTTTTCCCTGGGAAGACACTGCTTGAAAAATAAGAAGTCGAGGATAGAATTTGTTAATCCTTACACGTTTTAATTTTCTTATATGGCTAATAATGGCAATTTCAGTGTAAGCAAAACTATATTAACATTAGTAACGTCTGTAACGTTCACTTGACGTTAAGAGCTTGCAACTCCATTTCTTTAGCTCAACGGCATAGAGTCGACTGGCCAGGGGAAGAACCTTGGTTTGGTTCCCAGTTGACACAGCAAAGTTCTTTGCAATGGTGCCCGAATTAATTAACCCTGTGGGTTAGTGCAAAGATGCTGGGAACTTGAAAGTGACCCACCAACGTAGCCAACGCAGGCCAATGTGAGGTAGAAATAGCAGGCGGTGGACAGTCACCGTATCAGTTGCACGCCAATTTTATATTAGAGGATGAAGAATGCAGAGTCCATTTCGACTTGCAATTCCATCCTAGTAGTTCAGTAGTAACTGGCCAGTACAAAAATTCGTGTTTCATTTCTCGATTGAGGCCGCAAGGTTCTTTACATGTCTTAAGAATGATACTTTAACCTTTACGTTACGGCTCCAAGAATCCACTTTTTCAACTCCAGAACGGTAAAATGACTGAAAATTCCACCCCTTTAAATAAACCCTTTCAATGACCTCGTCTTTTGTTCGTACCTCGGTTCCGCTTCAGTCAGGAGAAACTTGAAGGGTGGGCTGCAGGCATTCCTCAAGCCGCTCAAATGGGTACAATAGGCGTTCCTTTCCCAGAAAAATGGGAGTAAAAAAGGTTGGTACAGCAGTTGAAGGGTGGGCTGCAGACATTCCTCAAGCCGCTCAAATGGGTACAATAGGCGTTCCTTTCCCAGAAAAATGGGAGTAAAAAAGGCTGGTACAGCAGTTGAAGGGTGGGCTGCAGGCATTCCTCAAGCCGCTCAAATGGGTACAATAGGCGTTCCTTTCCCAGAAAAATGGGAGTAAAAAAGACTGGTACAGCAGTTGAACCAGCGCTGTTCTGTAAGAAGAGATTTTCAGTGGTACAACTGTTGTACCGGCGTAGTTAAAAGGTTAAAAAACGGCTAATACATTAACGTCTTATCCAGCAATTTTTATTCACATTTCATTTCTGAGAGAAATAAAATCACAGAAATTATTATTAAAAACTAACAGTTCAGAATCTATAGAATATAATGTCATATTTAAAAATTTTCCATAAAAGATAAGTGAAAACTCACAAAATAGAAAAATGAATTAATATTCTATAGCTTATTCCCACAGGATCAGGAATTTCTATACATTCTATTCCAGTCATTATCGCCGAGTCAAATATCAGATTTCCTGTTCACAGCTAAACATAAGTATTGAGGGGGGGGGGGGGGGGTATAAGATAAAATAAAATAGGCGCACCGCTAAAAAATTACACGATAGCTGCAAAACTCAACTTGAAAATAACACCCGCCCAGTTATCTAAACTGTTAAAAATTTGTGGACAATAAGTGGACGACAATAAGTAGAATACGACCGTTGTTGTCTTTCTGCTGTCTTCATTAGACAATTTAATTGCTCGACGACATAGCCCATGTCAGTACTTGCAGCTGCGCAATATTCATAAAATGAATTGTAGACTTAAGAGATAGCATGTGGTTAACCAGACACATATTGGCAGTTATTTTAGGCAGAAGAGACAATTAGAATATGTTGACGGCAGCACGTCCAATAAGGCATACAGTAAAACAAATAAGAATATAAGCGAGCTAGGCAAATTATCACTATAATAGTGTGGTAGTGAGCATAGTCAGAAAGCCACCAACTGCTACAATTCGACAATGCAAAGGCACTTAAATGCCGGTATATATAATGCAGTATAAAGTACCTACAATTTAGGGATGAGACTGTAGACGTATGGCTGCATTCTCGTGGCCCTTTCAGATGTCTACCAGTGACAACTCAACTGTCCGTAGTTGTGTAGAACTTTGTCTGTAATTGTGTCAAACTTCGTATTTAGTTATATCGATTCTTCACATATTCCACTTCCTTTCATACATCAAGATGTAATCAGACTTTTGTTTACCTTATCTTTTAATACCTTATCTTTTAATTCCTTTAATTTTGCACATAAAATAGACTGGTATGTGCATATATATTTTACACTGAAAACCGGTATTCAATAAAAGAAACAATATTCAGTTGTTAAGATTGCGGAATGAAAACGTAGGCATCATTTGATAAAACAACAAGTTTATTCTTAAAACTGTAGAAAATCATTAAATAAACACCTATTAATGTAATTTACAAATGATAAATCAGAATGTACATGGTTCACCTTTTTTACCGTCGGCTGCAGCCACACACGCCACGTTCCAACTCGTGCTTTGCACTTCTCCTCTTTTGAACCTGTTTGCCAGCTCCACCTGCTGTTCGCAATCTGCTCGGCTGCTATTTAAATTTAGACAAAGAAATTGTTAATTCTTACACGTAACACCTTTCTGGTAGGTCGGACGGTCTGGGTTTCAACAACAACAGTAACAAGTCCCCTTCCCGGCCTTCCAAACAGTTACCTCACACCTTTCTGGACCCTGCCGTCCAAATAGTTCCTCAAGTCCACTGGATGAGTCGGACGGTCTGGGTTTTCAACACCTTTCTGGACGGTCTGGGTCTCAACAACAACAGTAACAAGTCGCAGTTTTTGAAACACATTCGTGGAAAAAATGAACATTACATTAATTTCTTTGTTTTTTCTCAAAAAATTCGACAATACTCCAAGTGTAATTTCGCACTCATGAAATTAGAAAATTAACGTTATTAAGAAATGCAAATGAAAAATTTATAAGTTTGCATCTATAATAATAAAGAAGATTGTCTGTGTGTGGCCTGTCTGTTTGCTTATCCGCAAAGTACAGCTCATCAACATAATTTGGTACACAGGTACCTCGGCTCCTGAGACGAAACACTTCACAGAGATTTCTTTTTTAATTTCAAATTAGTTTTTCAGTTATTTTATGTTAACGTATCATTTTGATCAATTTTTGCACAAATCTGTTTTTTAGCGATCGAAAATATTATCTGAATCATTTTCCTATTAATACCATCAAGATGATTGAAAATGTTTCGTTCAAAAACGCTTGAAAAAGAACTCGTATTGTCAATAGGCGAATATTTTTATGAAATTTTGGAAGATGTATTTGATTTTAAAATTCCGATATAGCAAAATTGACTGACAATCAGATCTTTCTAATTTAACAGGAGTCTAAAATATAAGTTTCCAATATAACCAAATTCAATATTAGACACGGCTCTAAAATAAAAATTTTGTTCCTAGAGTCGTCATCCGTTCATTAATTATGATATTCTTTAGTTCTTTATTTATTATCGCTAATTTTAAACAAGCCTCCATATGCCTCGAAAAATGAAAATACTTGCAATCCAAAATTGTCCATGGGCACATCATTTGTATCATCCAGTTTGTATCGAGTTCTGAGAATGACGTCACATCATAGCAATCGCAATCCCGCCTCTTTCCCAAATGCGCCTGCGCCGAATGAGTTCAAAAATTCTCCCTCGGCGCACGCACATTTGGGAAAAAGGCGGAGGTTGCGATTGCTATGATGTGACGTCTTTTTCAGAACTCTGCAAAAACTGGATAAAAATGATGTGCCCATGGACAATTTTGGATTGCAAGTATTTTCATTTCAAAAACGCACTGTTGATTTTAAGCCAGCTTGAAATTCCCTATTTCATTATGACCATTCTTATCTAGGGACTATTAAGGGAGGTTATTTGGGGCGCATCAAAATAGTTTAATTAGGACTTATTACGCCCGAGCAGAAGGCGAAAGGCGCATTTAAGGCGTACCAAGGGAGATCATTTAGGGCGTATCAAAAGAGCTGATTAAGATCGTATTTCGTCTACGCAGAGGCGAAGGGCGTTTTTAGGGCATTATATGCAGTCGTATTAGGGAGCAGTGGTCGATGTGGCCAGCTCTGTGGCAAAAGCATATGCGATTGCGTAATGGGTTAAGGCACACTTATACGCTTATTTAGATGGTATTTCAACACTTCAAGTTTAGCATCAAGCATTCGCTGCCGGTAAGGCAATTACACCTTTTGAACAATTGTATCAAGGAGTTCAATTAATACCTGCTTTAAATCCCGAATTAATCTAGGTACATTTCCTAAGTGGTTGAGAACTACTGCAATATAGCTAATGCTGTTAAAACCTAGTAGAAAAACGTAGCGGTCGTAGCGTATCACCCTGTGCGCCTATTCAGTTTTTTTTTTCCGTTTTCTCTTGTTATAAACGGAAGTATTGTTAAAGCTTTTTTAAGTTTCCAAGAATTCGCTGTATTCAGAGATTCGCATCTTAATTACCGGGCATCATAAAATTAAAGCATTATAAGTCGCTCTTGTGATCATGTAGTGTAATTTTTGCAATGAACGAAATTATGATTACAGACCTTAAAATGACATAAAATTATTACAATTATAAAAATCTGATGTGGGCAGCACATGACTTTCCCTGCAGACTTATATTCACGTTCTCGTTATTTTAATTACATTTAATTTACTTTTAATTCAATTTTCGTTCTCATTTGATAACTGGACTTCTTTTCAAAAGTGCCGTAGAGAAAATACGAAAAAACTAAAATATCTCGAGAACGGCTAGTCCTAGTGTAATGGGGTTGATCTTATTCTTTTCTTCGATAAACATTACGTATTAAATAAGCATTTAATGGATATATTTGAGCATACGTAGTTTTTTATTTTAAATTTTGGCGATTTTTATGGGATACTTTGCAAAAAAAAAAAACGCAGGTTATTCTTTTCCGAATCATACCAAAATCTAATCAGTACCAGGATGTCCCATAAGTGACTTACCTACTGAATTTTGTGAAATTCGGTCCATTAGTTTTTCAACTAGAGTGGATACAAACTTTTGCGGGTCATTTCGCAAAAAAAGGCGGGTTCTTTTATCCCGAATCGTACCCAAAATTAATCAGCACCAGATTCGCCCACAAGTGACTTACCTACCAAATTTTATAAAATTCGGTCAATTACTTTTTTAATTAGAGTGGATACAAAATCTGCACAGACAGACAGACAGACGACGCACAGACACACACACAGACGTCATGCTAAAAATAGTTTTTTCGTATTCTAGAGGTCTCGAAACGGGTAGATCCGTCGAAAACTCGAGTTGTGATTTTCGGCATGATTCCAATACTTTCCCTACACATTACTATGTATTGGAGGGAAAGTAAAAATTACTAAAAGAGCAAGCTTATTAAAGTATTTTAAAAATGGTTCTTTATAATACTTAATTAAATACACCTGACTAAATCCATTATGCTTTATTCCACTTCTTGCATACTTACGTATACATACGTACTTACGTATTATACGTATATTATGTATATTATATACGTATATTGCATATTATACGTATATATATATATATATATATATTACGTATTATTATATTTACGTATACATATATTACGTAAACATACGTACATGCATCGCATACATACGTACTTTCCCAGAACGCGTGCTGCAGCTTCAAACTTGCAAAGTATATTTTAATGTACAGACACAGAAAAGCACGGTTGTACGCCAGCTACAAAATTATTAGTTTCTTTATGTTAATTTCCTGAGAAGCATTCAATTTTCCTGAAAGCAAGCCTTTCTTTCTAACGCGATCCTTATTGTATTGGCAAGCACTGCTGTAGTATACATTGGTATTTCCAAGGACAATTGTACTATAGTTATGTTCTCATAGAATGGCATCGCTGGAATACTCTATAATGCTAAGTTAAACCGTTATTAGATATGTCATATGTTCAAGAAGCCACCGTTATACAAAGCGTCAGCGGAGACAAGGTGGCGTTGCCTACAAAAATAATTTACGACCAAGTAATTCTTATTTAAATTATATATTATTTGAAATAAATATATTTTATTTTGCTAATGGTCAGTCGCTTGACACATTCAATTACTCGTCTATACATCGGCAAGAATCGTGAGCTATTTAGCCGTCACAAAACGTTGCTCTGGGCGCCAGTGGGGGATGAGCACACTACGCCCAACAACTCAACACCCATGCCCTCAGGTGGGAGTCGAACCCACAACCTTCAGCTGAGCGAGCACGAGGAAACACTTGCCTTTGCCGCTCAGTCACCAAGCCGGCCGAAATGAATATATAAAGTATTTTCTTTTTAAATAAACGAAGGGAGACATATTTTTACTCCGACTGATGCCGGGCTCTCAAGTACCGGCGTATTTTTAAGGACTATTGTTACATTAAATTATAGTTACATTAAGGACTATTGTTACAAACATATTGTTTAAGGATTCTTTGACAGTCATTTTAAAAGTTAATAACAAACTTAATTTAGAGAATCTGTAAATTATAAGTGTTTTGATAATTTGGATTTTTGACGCTGTTGAAATTCATCTACATGAATCATAACTCCAAATTTTAATAAGTGAAAAAGTAGGGCTTGAGTAGTGGTGTTTTTATTTTCTTACTCGTTTCCCTTGTTTTTTATATAACAGTTGTTAAAACAGAGTTTGTCTTTTCCCGTATATAACGTTTTTAAATCGGTTCCACTGAAAAACGCACAACCGGGTTTCAATGTAATAATTAAATTTCAAAAGGTCATTAATTTATGTCTACTGTAATTAAGTTATTTCATTTTATTTTATTTTTTGTATAATTTTGTTGAAATATACAGCATGAAACATTTTGTGTGCCAATTTTGATCCCTGGCTTGCGCTTCGCCACTACTTATAAGGTTCACTTGTTATTTAGAAGCGCATCTACTTCATTGGCTCACAAATTTGTGACAGCAAGTGACTTTTCTACAGATTCAAGTATTGCTCTTCGCTATTTATCTTCATCTCACAAGCAAAAACATATGAAATCAATATGTTATTTAAATTGCATCGAATTTGCAGTTTTTCAGTTATATATTTTTTTGTTTGAAAATAGTGATCTATTTTTTTTTCAAATGTGTTTCGACCTGTAATCAATATCAAGGTAAAATATAAATTACTTAACTGCAAATTGCGTAAAAATATCAATCGGTTATATTTTGAATTCAGATAAATACATACGTTGCAGAAGCAGACACACATACTTGGAGACATGGAATGTATAGACACAAACATGCAGGTACTCAAATAGATATATGTATAGATGTAGAAGGCAAAGACATGTAAACACACAATGCACAGACACAAACATGCAGGCACACACACACACACACACACACACACACACACACACACACACACACACACACACACACACACACACACACACACACACACACATATATATATATATATATATAATGTAGAATGCATAGACTTGTAAATACACAATGCACAGACACAGACATGCAGGCACACAAATAGATGTCTATGCATTCTATATCTATATATATATGTAAACATAGAATGCATAGACACAGACATGCAAGTACACAAATAGATATATATAAATGTAGAATGCATAGATATATAAACACACAATGCGCAAACACAGACATGCAGGTACACAAATATTTATATATATATATATATATATATATATATAGATGTAAAGTGCATAGAAATATACATTGAGGCGCGCAAACAAACACATCCTACTTGAAAATTTATATTCAGGAGTAAATTTTCAGAACTTGATATTTTTACAAAGTCTGCTAGCATTTAAATCTTTGTAACAACGGAAAGCACAGTTAGAAAGAAATATCAGTAAGTGGCACATAATCAATGTGTTCAAAATACGATCGGATAAACTAAAACTTATATTTTAAGCACTTTTTGGCCACATTCTAGATACGGGAGTGACCTAGTTAAGAGATCTGGCTTTTTTTTAATATAATAAATGATTTTTCTTTATAAATTGATTTTGTTACCTCTTTTTTCATGAACTAAGACAAATAGTAATATAGCGTGATATTCAAGTAATGTCAGAATTAAAATGTTCATATATTATAATAATGATGCTTTATATATTTTCAAATAAAGAATTTCAAATCGTCAAATATAAATCTTAAAATTCCAAATAAATCATCCTAAACCATACAGTCTACGTGTTATGGAAAACCACGTATTTCTGCTACAATTATACATTAAACATCTAAATCATTAAGAAATATTGTACTTCATGTGGGCCACTGGAATTGAACATGAATAACATTTTGAATAATAAGCTAATCCCAGAAGGACTGTCATAGCCATTTTATATGGATACATAAATTGATTTTGGGGTTTTATAAAGAATATAACCATGGAATCATTTAATTTATCCCAAATATTTATATTTTTTATTAAACAATTAAAAAAATAGTTATAACATACTGTTAATCTTTGGTGTCAATTTTATTGTTTACTAGCCGCCTTTGGCGACCAGCCTGTTCGCTACCCTTGAAAATTCTGACCGTGGCAAACTCGTTGGCGCGACCTACCAGAAAGGTGTAAGGTAACTGCTTGGAAGGCCAGGAAGTGCCACACAATTTAGACCGGAACCCAATGGGGGAGGCATCCAAAGAGACCGTACCCTCCTTCCCCTACCACAAACCTCTCGGAAGGACTTGCAGTCCCACACGTTTAACGTGATCGTACTCCGCGTGAACACGGCTGCAGTTTTGGCAATGGCGGGAATCGAACCCGGGCCTACCGAGTGAAATTCCCGCGCGCTAACCACTGGGCTACCGTGCCATCCGCGACAATCTCCATAACTTTATTTTTATTCGGCAATTTTGGGAATCGAACCCGGGCCTACCAAGTGCAAATCCCGCGCACTAACCACTGGGGTACTTCACCCTCCGCGATATTCTTCATAACTTATTTTTTATTCACCCAATTTAGACCGGAACCAAGTGGGAGAAGCATCCACAGGGACCGTACCCTTCTTCCCCTACCACCAACCTCTCGGAAGGACTTACAGACCCACATGTTTAACGTGATCGTACTCCGCGTAAACACGGCGGCAATTTTGGGAATCGAACCCGGGCCTACCGAGTGCAATTTCCGCCCGCTAACCATTGGGCTACTTTGCCCTCCGCGACAATCTCCATAACTTTCTTTTTATTCACCCAATTTAGACCGTACCCTCCTTCCCCTACCACCAACCTCTCGGAAGGACTCACGGACCCACATGTTTAACGTGCTCGTACTCCGCGTGAACGTGGTGTAAGTTTTGACAGTGGCGGGAATCGAACCCGGGCCTACTGAGTGCAATTCCCGCGCGCTAACCACTGGGCTGCCGCGCCCTCCGCGACAATCTCCATAACTTTCTACATATTCACCCAATTTAGATGGGAACCCAGTGGGGGAGGCATCCACAGGGGCCGTATCCTCCTTCCCCTACCACCAACCTCTCGGAAGGACTTACGGACCCACATATTTAACGTGATCGTATTCCACGTAAACACGGCGGCAGTTTTGGCAGTGGCGGGAATCGAACCCGGGCCTACCGCTAACTTCCCGCGCGCTAATTCGCAATTTAAAATGACCATATGCTTAATTCCATAAAATATCCAAAAGTTAAAATATACATTTAAAAAATCCAGATCGTCCCATCATAATAATAAGGAGCTCTATTCAGAACCGTGACGTCACCTCCACCTTGACGTCCCCACCCACCACCTTCCCTGCTTCAGCGGGGGAGAAACGAACGGAACGCCGAGAAATTTAAAATCATGACGTCTTTAAAATTGCGACCCTGAAAGCAATTTTCATTATTTCTGGACCAGATTAGACTTGTAAGAATGCCAGATATTTCAGCTTTCTAAAAATGTAAATTATTAGTCGAAATTATGAGTACTTTTTACTATGCGAGAATTTAAAAACCAAAAATCGTTTTTTTGAGCCAAAAGTGACTTTTGTTTTAAAATCTTTAAAAAATATTAGAAATCGAAATGGAGATTTGAAATTGATATATTTTTACTCGCAATTGTCTGCTCTTTCCGATGGTGTGAGTTGTTTTTTTCTACGACGTCTGGATCGTGGAGAAAAAAGGGCAAAAAGGGCAAAAAAAGGTCGAAATCGCATAAAACATTAAATAAATAAAAAAATAATTAGAATTTTGAAAATCGGTTTTCACGTGTCCCCTTCTCACCCCCCAGGGTCTCCGATTGCCAAATTTCGTAACTCTCCGACGCGCGGTCGCGAAACGTATAGTGTATAAGACACACAGACACACACAGACATTGCCTTTTATTATATAGATATTCCAGAAAATTTCACAAAATATTTATAAAACAATTAAATTAGCATTTTGCTATAAAATGTAGCAATTTTTCAGCTTTTCGTCTTCAAACTCAATGACTAAAGCAGTATTTATCAAAATTTTTTGGTCGCAGAAGTCTTTTGAAATTTAATTTGAAGACATAACCCCAAAATGAGAAAAAGTGCCTTGTATGCATTTATATATTACTCGTGTCTGGAATTTTTAAAAACATTTACACGAAACTATCACGTCATGGAATACCAGGAATACTGCCTTGAAACTGAAACCCATGGGGTTTCGCGAAACACACACGGCTAAATTAGAAAATGGCTTATTTGCTGTTGCTAATGGACAGATTTATGGCAAAATGGATTGACAGGAATGTCTATGGCTACATATCCCTCCAAAACAGCAGCTTTTCCAATATCACAATATACCAGATTGAAGAACTGAATGTAGAATGTTAAATAATATTGTGGAATGTTATTATTAGTCACATAATCTGCGTATACCGCAATCATGTTACTTAAAAACAAACACATTTTAGTATTCTCATCTAACACGTTAGTTAATAATCGTAGTTAATTATATTTCTTAATATTTTCCTATTAAATTGACGAAGTTAGTAAAACTGTTTAAATGCTGAAATATATGTGAATAGGAAAATGTGTCTTTTGCAACTTGAAAATTTGCTTTAGCTCTGTTTGGTAAGTTTTTAGTGCTTTGGAACTTGATTCTTGGTGCTCTGGTACTTGGATCTTTGATGCTTGGTGTTCGGTTGTAATGCTTTGATTGTGTCAGATTAGAATTCGTTTAAATTATTTTCACTGAGGGTTTTGGTATATGCTGAAGTATTAAAGGGAATATTTAGCTTTCTTGATTACACACTTCATATTCACCGTTATTATTTTTTCTAAGCAATTTAATTTCGTGTTTATGGCCAGTTGAGTACAGATTTATTTTATTGAGATCAGTAAAAATCGGTAAACGTGGTTTTATGCTTGAAAATGCATATATATACCAACGAAATTAATATAATATTAAATACTTCAACAATAGAAGCTTGAGTAATGTATCGTCTAATACGTTTCTCACACTATTATATACAATTGTACATATTAACATATTAGTTTTTCACAAGTGTACGTATTGACGTATACGCATCAATCTACTAATTCAAACTACACATGTCTATAGTGAAGTTCATAAGAGGCTTCCAGAAATTGGTAATCCAACATCGATACTTCCATTAGTATCGCTTGGGTTCAATTTACCGACCCACAAATATTTGTAGACATTGCTCACACCTTTCGTATTAGAGCATGTACTTCCCCAGCCGTATGTATAATTTATTGAAATATGACTTTCAGGCTGTTATTTGAATACCATTTTATTCAGACTGGGAAGAGAGAACTCATCTTTCGGTTTAGAGCATCTAATTCCCAAGTTAGGTGTCTAATGTATTGAAATATGACTTTTACAGCTTTTAATTTGGATACCATTGTACAGTATGTATATAATAACATAGAATTTTCAATCCAACATTTCTCACAGCCGAATAATTAAATCATCTCCATATCCCAAAACACATCGCACAAATAGTATTCAATTACACGTCGGTTTTCAATAATCGATATCGGGAAAACTGATTGCTTACATACTACTCCAGAATCTAAATATCAATAAAAATTTATTTTATAATTTGTGGTAATCATTTATTTTATAACACCAGTAAGGTCAACTCCATCAATCATAGTAAGCAATTTATGTATTTCATAGCTTGCACACTCAAGTTACACTTGTTCTCAAATTAAGCCAAAATATGAATATGAATAAAGCTTAGTTTAAATGTTTCCAATAATAACATGATTAATGCATTTTAAATACCAATAAGGATGTTTATTGATTAATGAGTAATTAGAGATATAAATCAATACTGGAAATATCGATTACTGCAAATCTAATTTAATTTTACCCTCAACTACAGGACTAACATCGCGGTGGATTATCAGAAGAAATAATTATTTATCCTTGAATAATAAATTATGATGCGATAAGACCTATAATTTCTGTAGTTCAGGCATTTTATATATTAGCTAGTTTCTCAGCCCATCATATAATGGGCTCTATGTACTGTTGTAATACATTTTCTTTTGTTCAGGCATCAAATAAATAGTTACATCTTCATTATAAATATTCTTTTTATTGCTTAGCAATATCATTTTATCTATGGAATTATTTTACATATTATTTGGTGTGGATATCAAGGGATATTCTATAAAGTTTTTGAATCATTAAAATACACATGCATTCAACTAAATGTATCTGTACTCTATTAAATTTAATTTTTCAAAAAACTTTTAATACATTCGTCCTGGCCGCAGTCGAATTTTTAAAATACTTATCTCAAATCCGAGCCTGCCCGATAGTGTAGGCGAGCCATACACCTGCAGTTTGGTCTTCCGATCATTCAGAACGGTCCAACTAATGTGTGCGACTTGCCAACAAAATTGTATGGACTCTTGGATTGCGAGAATCTTCACAGTTCTAGCTGGCTGGCCATTGCAGAGCTGTGGTTACTAGTGCACAGGTTTACTAGTGTTGTACAACATAGTTTGTGTTTGTAATATTTTTGTTCAAAGGTAGATAATGGGCCGGGATAGCCCAATGATTATGGCGAGAAGATCGCACAACGAGGACCTAAATTTAATCCTCGACAATAATCCATATCCATGTCTACATGGAGTATGGCCAAGATATGTCTGTAGGTCCAAACGGCATTCTGAGAGGTAGGTGGTGGGTCAAGAGAAGGAGGGTAATGGTTGCCATCTCCAGTGGGTTCCGGTCTAAATTGGATGGCACTTTTCAGCCCTCTAATAAGCTATCTTACACTTACACCTTCGGGTAGGTTAGACGGTCTGGGTCGAAAGAAGGAAAGACTGAAGATGATGAACCAACAGTCCGATCGGTGCAAGTGTGGGGTGAGGGATAAATATGCATAACTGTCAGAGTTTGGTTTACCAATTCTAACTGAAGACTAAACTGTACATATATGGAAAGATAGCTGTTGGCCAGCCCTGACGCTGTATAAACCACTGATAAGTACAATTGTGTTCATGTTACCAAGGTAACAACTCACTGGTGTGCATACATATACATACATACATACATACATACATACATACATATGGATATTATTTCTATCCTTAAGTGTTCGAAATGAGTTAAGGAGATCTTAACCTTTTATTTACGGGTTGGATAGCGTCAATCCCAAACGAAGAATCTCCCCAAAAACAGGTATTTGACATACCCTATCCCAAACAGTTTGATTCCCCTTTGCAGGCATTGGCGTCCATGAACGCCAATGCCTGCAAAGTAGAAATACGATGAAATTCAAAAATATGCATCGTATTTCTATAATACATCATATTTCCACTATAAATACCGGGGCGCGGTAGCCTAGTGGTTAGCGCGCTGGAGTTGCACTCGGTAGGCCCGGGTTCGGTCCCAGCCACTGCCAAAACTGCCGCCGTGTTCACGCGGAGTACGATCACGTTAAACATGTGGGTCCGTAAGTCCTTCCCAGAGGTTGGTGGTAGGGGAAGGAAGGTACTGTCCCTGTGGATGCCTCCCCCACTGAGTTCAGGTCTAAATTGGGTGGCACTTCCCGACAGTCCAAACAGTTAACTTACACCTTTCTGGTAGGTCGGACGGTCTGGGTCTCAACAACTATAAATACCGTTCCATCTTGTTTTGCAAATAATTTAATTGTATGTTACATTTTATAAGACTGAGATTACTAAAGTATTTTTCTTGTTTTCGAAAAACGAGTACAAATATTTCGAAGTCTGCAAGAAGGTTCAAATGAAGAACAAGAAAAATATTTTAGCACAAGTTTTTAAGTTTTTTTTAGACAATACTTACACATTTCTCCACGTCGAAAATATCGTCTAGTGCTCTTTTGAATCAAAAATTAAACATGAAGAGCGTTTCTTTTACAAACTTTGCAATTTAAAACGCCGCAGTTGAAAAGTTATACTGCAATTAAAAATATAGCTTAAGAATAAAAAATACATCTTCAAGACCTATAACAAAAACGCAAATTTCTAACTTTGCAAACTGCGAACTTAAGTTTTAAAATATTTCAGAGCATTTAACATTCTTTGGGGTTTCTAATATGCTACCTGAGTGCTTGAATAAGACTAAAGATGACATGAGGTGAAAACTTTGCTTTAAAGATATCAGAATATATCCTTAAAAATCTTTTAAAGGAATTGAAATTTCGAAACTATTCTGAAGTTAAAGAAGGACAAAGGAGTTACTGTAAAGTTGAAGTCAGAGAGTCGTTGGAAACAAATTATATGTAAATATAAATAATCTAAAAGTTCTTTGGTAAAGCGTGAAACTTATTCAAAGTTAGATGTTACTCAGGGTATATGATATATTATATTTAAATTAGGGCATATGAATGCATAGGGTTCTCTCTCATCCAACTACCTGAAGCCCATACACTTCTAAGATCTCTGGTCACAAGTGGACAACACACTGATCCCGATTAATACTACTTATTGCTATACGATTTCTAAAACAACGTAATTACTATACCATTCCCTTTCAAATCGCTATTAATTTTCAATCCATTTTACCCCATTGTTCTACAAATTACTCACTGTCGCTGTTTCACAAACTATTCACCCTCACTGTTCCATTAGCTGCTTACCTTCACTGTTCCATTAGCTATTTACCTTCACTGTTCCCAAACTATATACCTATACTGTTCTACAAACTTCTCACCTTCACACTTTCACAGCCTTCACTTTTCCACAAACTACTGACCTTTACTGTTCCACAAACTACTGATCTTCACTGTTTCACAAAAGTACCCACTTTGATGTTCAACGTGTTATTTATTCACTTTCACTGTTCACTCGTCAAATTTAGAATAAAAAGCAATACGTTCTTTTCACAAAGTGACGGGGATTATCAAACGAGTAAAGTTTAATTTTTAAAGATATTAAATTATCTACAGGTCGATCACACTTTTCCAAAAGTTACCAAGTTGGCGCTTTTGAGACACATTTTCCGCCAATGTTGCCACATTGTCGCCCAATTTTTCACCAAGTTGAACAAACAGTTATAGATAGGGTTTTATTATTGTATAGTATTTATTTCAAGAGAAATGGAGAGAGTGAATCACGAACAAACATATATAATAATTCTGCTGAAGGCAGGGGTACATTTAGCGGATAACTTTCAGAAGGACACTGTACACAAATTACTATGCACAGTTGGAGAAGCAGTAAATTTTTTTATTCTAAAATTATATTATTTAGGACACTGAGGCTACCTCTGCATATTTCAATTTAAAAGATCAATTCTAAATTCATATATTTTTTTTAATCGACACACCTGATAAACCCAAAGTCTGAACGACGAACAGGGTTAAAGTCGTCCTTTTGAGTTCGAGTTTATTGGTCTGTCTTGCTCTGAAAAAGAGGATCCAACATATCCTCAAAGCAGTTATATGCTGAATTCTTTATTAATTTGTGCTTAATTACGTTTACATTTTTTTTCTCTTTTTCCAAAGATATTTACTTATTAAAAATATTACACATGTTGCAAAATTCTTACAAAAACGATATCTGAATTTTAATAAACTCTATGAAAAATGTCCTTGATAACACATTTAAATATTTGCATGATTTTAAATCTTCATTCATACCTTAGCAGCCAAAAATATTTAAATTTGATTAAAACTCTTCTCCCCAGATTCAAGCGAGAATTCCTGTATTACCATGGATACAAATTCAATTAATGAAACATGTTGCCAATAAGCGATTACTTTATACTTTTTCGATATTCCGATCATTATCCTTAAGGGTTCGTTTGGGGAATGTTAAAATAATTTGCAACATTTCGCAAGTCTGGGAAGTTATCCTTTGACTTTGAAAAGTTATCCCGCAAAGTATTTCACCCCGCCATTATGACAATAAATGTATAGAATTTTAATGAAGTGTGTACTTTCCAAATAGTCTGGTTATTCGATAACGAATTCTCATACTAGAATTCATTTTTGTTTTAAATTTTACGAGAAAAATTTTGAAAAATCGGTATCGTAGGAGCAAATCATTACAAATATAGGAGTATACTACCCTTCACGTTATAGGGACTGAAAAATCTTTCGATTAATGCCATGCTTGACAATGTATCCCCCAGGGAGAGGTAACTTGCCCTCCCCAAAGGGGGGCTAATGACGTCATGAACAACAAAACTTTGCATCGGGGCTATTTTTCACAACAATGATTGAAATTATGATGTCGTGGGATCATATATATATATATATATATATATATATATATATATATATATATATATATATATATATATATATATATATATATACATCCTAATGCAAAAACGTGTATGCACCCAGTGAGCTAGCTACAACCGTAGAACTGTATCGTTTGAGGAAATATGCCATCGATTAGAAATTGGGAGTGAAACACGTTTTATTTAGAAATGGTGGCAACAAGAGGATGACATTTCATTTTATCAAGCGGTAAATTTTCCCCTTGGAGCCTACAAGTCGATATTCGGTGTGGTATATAATTCTTAATTTGTGAAATTTTTTTAAAAGTTTAAAAATTTAAAATTTCTTTTTATTCCGAAATAACATTAAAAAACTTCCCCGAAAAATGCCGTCTTATTGCACGATGAAACAGTTTTTTTCGCTGCGGAGACGCTACGTCGACTCTCGGTGACGTTTGTACCTTGCGTCTTGTGAATGGCTGGAGTTATAATGACGAAACCTTATGTATAAGAACATTGGGTTTTCTCACTATTCAGTTACGTCTTTACGTTCTGCTATCCTCTCTCTGTCTTACCTCTTTTTTTTCCTCTTTTTTCTTCTTTGCGGTATTGTTTCTTCGTAGTTTCTTGTTAGTTGTTTGCTTTTCATTTCTAATATTTCTTCCGCGGCATTGCCAACGGGCTTTTCTCCTACCTCCAGCCACGTGTGCTATTCTCCAGCGAGGGCTGTCATCATGGGTATAACTGACTTAAGGGGACGGTGGACGTTGAAATATTTTTTATTTATTGATTGATTTAGAAACATGAAAATTTGTATAAATATTCTTCCTAACATTACTATATGAAATACCATTCAATTTTTTTCAATTTTGTTATAATTTTGTATTTTTTTTTAAATTTAATTTTTTTTACATTATGATCACTCGGAAACACATTATGAACAAATTTGGGTATTCATTTTTAAATCCCTTTGAAAGTTAATTTTTTAAAAATATTTTTCTGCATTAAAACTTAATTTTCATCATTTAATTGGGTTATTAATCACTTTTAATTACCTTAACAAAGTTCAATTATAAAATGCATACCCAGTTTCATAAAAAATTATGATAGGTGTTTTCTTACCAAATTTCATGCATCTCAAACAAAAATTAAGACGCATGGAGCATTTTAAAAATGTAAAACCTTTGAAAATTCCGTTTCGAAAAAAATGCATTTAACCTTTTGCTTACGGGTGGGGCAGCGTCCATCCTAAACGAAGGGCCTCCCCAAAAGACAGGTATTTGACATACCCTATCCCAAACAGTTCGTCCCCCCTTTGCAGACTTTGGCGTCCATGGAGCTCGCCGGCAGAAGCATTGCACCTGCATTTGGGATGAACGCTGTCCCACCCGTAAGCACAAAGTTAAATGTGTAAAACAATGTTATATATTAAAAAAAAAATTCTTTTAGTCGATTTTTGCTCATTTCAACGTCCACCGTCCCCTTAACTTTTAAGCACTTTTCAAAATAGTTTTAAAGAGTTTATGACTTTGTTCATACGTCTGTCTGTCCGATTGCACGATAACTGCCGTAAAAATAACTTTATAGAAATGAAATTGTAGTATGTTATTGAGACTGTCTGTCGGAAATTTGGAAGTGAAAATGAATACTATCACCCAATTAGTTTTGGATTTAAATAGGGTTGAAAATATGCAATACATTGAACCCCATGGGACCTAATTTTTCAAACATTTTGTAAGCGGAGTTAAAATTCATAAATTGCTTTGAAATTTTTAGAAAATATTCAAATTATCACGTAAAAGGTGTAAGGAAAATTTCATCAAATATATTAAGTATTTTTTTTAAATAAAAATATAAATATTAATGACACCATTATTATATGAAAAGATCCGGTGACAAATTGCAAAATAAAATATGGCATCCATTTTTTTTCCCTCCCTTAAAGAAAATCCTAATTTTTTTAAGGAACGTTTATATTTATATTTAGTATTGCATCCGTCCTGAACCCGCTGTAGTTTTGCATATTATCTGTGTATCTAAATTCTGTGCCTACGCAGTTACAATATTTTGATTTTAAATGATCACTAAACTACAACGAAGCCTAATTTTAACGAACGCAGAATGCAAACAAATGAAGCGATTGTAAGATAAGTTTTTTAACGCAAAATTATTTAGCTCTAAAGTCTGGAATATAAGTGATATGAATGTATTACTCATTGATTTTACATAGGGAAGCAAGTGATTTTATAGAATTGCCTGTTTTGATGAAGTTTTAAGTTGCCAAGTTTAATAATTATTTCAGCACTGTGATAATTTAAAAAATATCACTGCTGAATGTATCGCATTTTAGAGATGTTTGAATAAAACGGCATTTCAGTTGGAAAGTGTCTATCATAATCAATGCTTTATCAATGATTAATCTTTCCTGTCTTTACCTAGCTCTGCGAAAACGATGTCAACGAGGTAGAAAACGTGGTCATTTTGTTCTCGGATTCTCCAGAGTCCGAACTAGTTAATTGCGGCTGTTCCCCCTCCCAGATTTATTCCTAAAAGAAACGCTGTTAGAGGCCCAAAAGATTGACGAAGCTACTTCCAGAGAAGTAGAGATGAAAAACAGTCTTACAGAGGTGAAAAGCATTCGTGCTTGTGCGATTGTATGACATCGGAAGGGTTCTTAAAAGGAAGTAAGTTTGGATGTAGAATGGCAGTTAAACCCATTAGATCCTTCGGTTGAAAATTTCAAAGTAAAGTGCTGCGACTAATAATGCACTCTGCAAATATATATATATATATATATATATATATATATATTTGCCCCCGTAAGAAATAAAGCAAAACTCGGGATGTATGTATTATTTGAGGAGATATGCGAATGATTAGAATTTGGGAGCAAAAAGAAAAAACGTTTTTATTAAGAGATGGTGGAAACAAGATGACATTTTAGCAATTGGTAAATCCTCCCCTGGCTTTTTTTCTATTCTCACCGACATTCGATGCGGCATGGAGTCAATTAAATTGATTGTGTTCCTCTACAGAAGAATCTACCCCGAATGTTGCAATTGGTGAGCCAATTTAGTAGTATTCTGAGAAGACTGCAAGGCGTCCCGACATGTTCCAGACGTGTTCTATTGGTGATAGGTTTAGATGGCCATTGGAGGATATTAAATCCTCGACGACATTGCTGAGAAAGTCGTGCAGTATGTGGTCGGGCGTTGTCTTGTTAGTAAATGGCACCTAAGTGGCTTGATAGTATAGACAGAACAATCGGCTGCAGAATATCGTCGACTTAAAAGCATATACTCTCATAACATGTGTGATGGCTGTGCACCGCTCGACAACAAATGCGGAATCGGGACGTTGGTCAGTCTTCCACACACGTATGCACCGGTCATTAGCAATGAGAGAGAAGCTGATTCGTCGCTAAAGACAATATGCCTCCAATTGAACACTGTCCAGGCCGACATATCTCGGTATTAATCCAGACGGCTCCTATATTGAAGGATCAATGGTACATGCCTTAATGTAGGTTGGCAGCTAATCCCACCTTTTGCGAGTTGTTTTCTAATAGTATCCCTTGATACAGGATGTATTGAGGGTGACAAATGCCTTCGAATGGTTGATAGCAACGCCTTGGGTGGACGTGGCTCCTCTCCTGAATTCAGGATTCTCTAGAGAATTTGTCTGTCTAGGACCTCCTGTGCCTCTTCTATGGTTACATCTACCTCCGCTGATCAAGTGTGCTAGCGTCGAGCGACTACCATATCGCTTTGACCCCAATAGTGACTGACACCTCATTGGACCAACCATCTTCCCTTAGGCTTATGATGCAACGTCTCTCTAAATCCAATAACTGTTCGTAGCGCCGTTAAGTACGTCTCAAAGGCATCTTTGTGCACAACTTGCAGTATCTAAGAAAATCTAGTTTCAATTGCCCGTGAGTTAGTACACCGGTCATTTTAAGTGCTGCATGATGCGTTATTCTCATGCGCGTTGCATGAGTCTTATAATAAAATTGGGGCTGATAATTTGATCATTTGCATAACTCAGAAAACGACATTTGCATGCGAGTTTCGCGGCTGTAGCTCAATTTTTATAGGTGCATACATAATTTTTTTTTGCAATATAGTGTATTTTTAGCGATGTTATACTTTAAGAAATAAGAATCTTTGCTGGGTTTTGAGTGTACTGAAACAAATTCAGAAAACTAACTTAGCAGATAATAAATGGATATTTTTTATAATTTCTGTATATAAAAAGTGCAATCAACCTACGTAAAAATAGACTTCAGCATGAATATCTATAAATATTGCACTTAATGTTTTGAGAGATGAAACATTTTCGCTCATTTATAAGTATACTTAAATCTTAGAAACATAAACAATCTGCACATTGTGAAAACTGCAGTCAAAATTCTAAACGTAGTTCAAAATTTAGAGCAATACAAAAAACATTTCTTAAAGGGAAAAAAAGACAATTTCATCACTCCAGCCCTCGAAATTCTAAGCCTAGTAATTCGAAATTTGTTTTGGGGTACTTGAGAACAAACACTCAAGGTTCTTCAGATATTCGACTGAAACTTCAAGGGTGATGCTAAACTTTTTAAATCAGAACTTTAACATTTTGTTTTTGTAATTTCGAGTTTAAGGAATAAGTTTCTGTAAGTATACAGTAGTTTTCAAAATAGTTCGCTAATCTTTACTGTAAAAGATATTTTAATTAATATTTTGCCGTCAAAACAACAGTGGAAATTTAAAAAATAAAATTAAAAATTTTAGTATGTTTACGACTTAGATTAAAGTTTATTCATGGCATGAAATTTAATATTTTAAGTATACTAGGAGGGAGAAGTTGAATGAAAATCATGTTCTCAATTTGAATAGTATATAACTACAAATAAATATACCAACCACTTTTTTACTCTAAACAATTTCCATATGATTTTATTGTTTGAGAGGGAAATTCAATTTATTTTTTTAAACAAAATTTTCTGGACCAAGAAGCATGTACATAAAAGATTGCGTAGCTGACTTTCCGTCAGCTGCAAGTCCCACCTAAGATGAAATGACTCGGTATCTTATTATAAGATACTACATACTGTTAGGACATATCCTCTGAAATCGTGAGTGTACTCTTAAGAGTTCACATTTCTGGATAACTAACACGTTTATTTACAAGCACAGCGTAAACAGGAGCAATATACAGCAAGTAGCTCGATAGCTATCTCACAAGATGACTAAACGACTGTCAGGTACAGGGTCAAATATCTCAAAGAATATTCATTATTTCGAAAAAGTTCTCGTGCCTTTGAAACGTCGCCAATTTGGCGATAAATCGCGAAGTCTGGCAACCTTGTTACAAGTGTTCAAATATGGCAAACCTATATATTGACGTGATAGGAATGGTTGCTTATAATGTTTTTTCCTTTTGATTCTTAAAAGAGCATTCAGTGAAGTAGCATCCATTTTACATGTTCGTAACCATAGAATTAGAAAGAAGACTATAAAATTCCAATGAATGAAACATTTGAAAATGCCATAATGCTTTGAGAATTATAGGTGTTGCTAGTGTTAGTTGACAGAACAGAAGGGCGTAGTATTTAGTATATGTATTTTTGATTATTTTTAAATAAAGGGTCCCCAAATGATGAGTATATTTAACCAGTATTTGTTTATAGTCGTGGGACAGAGTACAGAATATATGAAGATAAAAAGAAATCCTTAACATAATTTTGAATGAGTAGGGAATATTCTTTATTGCTTCAGTTCTAATTTGAATTCCGCGAATAATTTATTTTTACAAAATGGACAGTTTAAATAAATATTTTCGGCCTTTCTCCATAGAAATGCATACAATGGAGGACTGCTTATCTTACCCCAGCGCCACCTGAATGATTGCCTCAGACGATATTGGCGTTTTCTTAATATAAAGTTTTAACTCCTTACTTTTACCTCCGTGTCCGTAGCAATGCCTAGGAGGGACGTTGAATTTTCTGAATGAAGAGTCCTGTGTAAACTTATGCAGCAACGGCTCTCATGCCTACTCCTCGACTGGATATCTTGAATTTAATAATCCTCACCGAAGTTAGTTAAACCGTTTTGTCTCGATCGGGAAAGAAAAGCAGGTTTATTTTCCTGAATCGAACCAAAATCTTATCAACACTAGGTTAACCCAGAACTGACTTATGTATCAAATTTTGTGAAATTAGGTCATTTAGTATTTACGCTAGAGTGGATATATGCGATTTTTGCTGTCCATTTTGCAAAAAAAAAAAAAGACGAGTTCTTTTATTCCGTATCATTCCGAAATCTAATCAGCACCAAGGTAAATCACAAGTGACTTGCCTACCAAATTTTATCAGATTTGGTCCATTAATTTTGAGTTAAAAATAGATACATGCATTAAACAAACAGGCACCCACACAGACGTGACGCTAAAATAGTTATTCGTTTTCTAGAGGTCCCAAAAGTTGTAGATCCGTCGAAAACTCGAGTTGCGGTTTTCGGCATGATTCCAATACTTTCCCTATACATTACCATGTATTGCAGGGACAGTAAAAACAATAGACTAAGCTCCTTATATTGCGATAATTAAAAATTTATCGCGTAGCACAAAAAAACAACTTTCACATAAAAACAAGATAATTTCTTTACTGCGACACTTGAAACTCTTAAGACTACAAATTCGAAATTTGTTCCGGAATACTTCGGTACGGGCTCTCAAGATTTTACAAGTTTGAGTAACACATTTTTTCATACGAACTGGTAAAAGAATACAAAAAGTTTTGTGTTAAGATATATATATATATAGTTAGCAGAATAGTTAGAGAATATGGGAAGTCGACTTTAATTAGTTTTATTACTCTATCAAACCCCATCTGTATATTTAAAGCGCGAAGAGCAGCTGATAAAATTCAGAAGTCACGATCAATGTAACATTTTTTTAGTAATAGCGTAAGATAATTGATAAAATATATGAAATCATTTCAAAAGCAAAAGATCTGATTTGGGTAACACCCTATATCATGCAATGAAGTTGCTTCTTTCACAGTAAAAAAAAATCTGATGAGAGCAACAACTGACTTTCCCTACCGACATATTTTTTTTTCTCTTTATTTCATTAATAATTCATTGCATTGAGTTTAATTGCACCAAATAACACGCATTATTATTTGCAATTACACTTAATTTGCACTTTTAATTCAGTTTTCGTTTTCATTTGGTAACTGGACGTATTTTTAAAAGCCCGACATAGCAAAAATGTGAAATTTCAATACCTCAAGAACGGCTAGTTCTAGTGCAATGGGGTTGGTCTTATTCTTTTCATCATCAAATATTACGTATAAAACAAGCATTTAATTGATACATTTGAGCATATATAGTCTTTTACTTTAAATTGTGACGATTTTTGATGGCAATTTTGCAAAAAAAAGGTAGGTTCCTTATTCCCGAATCGAATCAAAATCTTATCGACACCAGGCTAAACCACAATTCCCTAACAGCATTTTTTTCACAGTGACGTAAGATTTACGTCACACTGTGATTTTGAGACTTCACAAGACGTCACAGTACGTCTCGGCAATGTCATATTGAGGTCACAGCGAAGTCATTTTGGTCATTTTCATGATCGTTAGTGACGTCGCATATTAACTTGTTTGTGACGTCACATTGCAATTGCCATTGTAATGTCGTCACATTGTTATGTGTTAATTATATTGTGGACACGTCAAAGAATATAGTCACAATGAAGTTACAAAGTTACTAATACGTAACGTCGCATAGAAGTCACAAATATGATGTCACATTGTGACCAGGTGTCACGTGACTAGAACGTTAATGTCACACATGTGACGATATTTGCTGTGAGGGAAGTGACTTACTTATCTACCAAATTTTGTGGAATTTGGTCAATTAGTTTTTTAGCTGAAGTAGATACATGCTATTTTTGCGGACTATTTTGAAAAAGAAAAAAAACAAGCAGATTCTTTTATCCGGAATCATTCAAAATCTAATCAACACCAAGATAAATCACAAATAACTTACTTACCTACCATATTTTTTATGAAATTTGGTCCATTAGCTTTGAGTTAAAGTGGACAATACATGCATTGCACAGACAGATACACACAAGGCATTATTCCGGCCACACATTAAGCTACCACAAGCCTTAGGGTTAGTCGTGTGGCCTGGGTCTTCAACACAAGGCATGTACACAGACGTGACGCTAAAAGAGTTTTTTCGTATATTAAAGGTCCAAAAACGTGTAGATCCGTTGAAAACTCGAATTCGAAATTTCGATTGACTTGTAAAAACATATGCTAAAATATATCTATACTAAGGTAAAATCTTGAGAAATATTTTGATTGAAATGCGCATAATTACACAAAGTATATTCTCCGGCCGTCCAAATAGCTGCTCTTAGTCCTTTGGACGAGTCGGACGGTCTGGGTCTTCAACAAAGTATATTCTTAGACATGAAATGCGGTGTTCCATTGCTATGTAGGTTTCGAAAATACTCGAAAAGAAGTTTAAACTCCTCATTAAGAAAAAAAAGTAGACTAAGCTCTTTAAAGTAATTAAAAATATATCGCGCAAGACCCCAAAAAAATAGTTCTCGCATGAAAAAAAGACAATTTCATTATTTTGGCACTTGAAACTCTTTAAGACTACGAATTCAAAATTTGTTCTGGAATGCTTAAGGACACTCAGGATTTTACAAGTTTGAGTAAAGCATTTTTTATACGAACTGGTAAAAGGATACGAAAAGTTTTCTGTTGAGATATATAGTTAACAGAATAGTTAGAGAATATAGGAAGTCTATTATAATTAGTCTAATTAATCTCTCAAACCCCATCTGTATATTTGAATCGCAAGTTTAAAACTTTTGAAAGAGCAGTTGATAAAATTTAACTTAAATCACGATCCACGTAGAATATATTTTAATAGCCTAAGATGGTTGATTAAATATGTAAAATGCTTTCGAAAGCAAAAGACATGATTTGGATACCACATGATTTTCCGTATATCATGTAATGAATTCATAGTAAAAAAAATCTGATGCGAGCAGCACATGACTTTCCCTACACACTTATGTAGTCTTTTATTTTAGATTTTGATGATTTTTGCGGGCCATTAAAAACAAATGCAGTCCCCCCCCCCGAATCAATGAAATGCCTTACCAACACCAGGTTAACCCATGTGACTCATCTACCAAATTTTGTGGAATTTTGTCAATTAGCTTTTTAGCTAGAATGGATACATGCAATTATTGTGGGAATTTGTAAAAAAATAAATTTGCAAAAAAAAAAACAAAAAAAAAAAAAAACGACAGGTTCTTATATTCCGAATCATACCAAAATAAAATCAGCACCAAGATAACTTACAAGTGGCTTACCAAATTTTATGAAATTTGGTTCATTAGTTTTTCAGTTAGAGTAGATACATGCATTGCAGAGACAGACACATACACAAGCACATATACACAGACAGACAGACAGACACACACACACACAGACGTCATACTAAAATAGTTTTTCCGTGTTCTAGAGGTCCCAAAACGTGTTGATGCGTTGAAAACTCGAGTTGCGATTTTCAGCATGATTCCAATATTTTCCTTATACATTACCATGTATTGCAGGGAAAGTAATGATGTATAATATCCATACGGCACAATGTTTTTGACCTTGAATTGTACATTGCGCTTCTTCGAATGACAATATGTAAAACTGTTACTGAGTACCCATTAGCTTATACATCGTCCAACTCTAAATTGCTAATTATCAATATTGATTTCATACACAATAAGCGTTATAGTCCATATACAGTACGTGATAGTGAAAATGAGACACCAAGAAGGAGAGGGCAGAAAGTGGTG
Source organism: Amaurobius ferox (assembly GCA_951213105.1). NCBI lineage: Eukaryota > Metazoa > Arthropoda > Arachnida > Araneae > Amaurobiidae > Amaurobius > Amaurobius ferox. Next base: position 24,548,164 of record OX578139.1, on the reverse strand, counting down.
AAAATCAGCAAACAGAGGGAAACAACAACGAACAATAAGTGATGTTTATTGTAGCATGATACTCCTATATATCCACTGAAAGATAACACCGTCTGATCAGTAGGTTGTAAAACCACAGCGCACGGCGATATAGGAGTAACACGTCTAGGTACAAAGTCAATGACGGTGAGGATGGTGTTCTGAGAGATGGCTGACCATTCTCTGTCAACCATTTGCCAGAGTTTGTCTTCTAAACGCGGCTGTGGCAGCGCACTCCAGCGACATTAAATCACGTCTCAGTTGTGCTCGATTGGTGAGATCAGGGGATATTGATGGTCATCGAAGCACCTGGGTACCTTGCAGGGCATGTTGTCTGATGCGTGCCGTGTGTGGTCGAGCATTATCCTGCTGATAAATGGAATTGGTCACCCCTTGAAGAAAGGGTAGCGTTACTGGCCGCAGAACGTCATCCACACCATCCTAAACCATGATGCCGCGTTGTCGCGCGGTGTGGCGTTCCACAGATGGGGCTGAATTGGACCTGTCACCACTTCGGCGCCAGACTCGTACACGGCGACTGTCATTACTAAAACAGAAGCGCAACTCGTCTGAGTCTGAGAAGCGCAACTCGTCTGACACTATGCCATTCCGCCGTCCAATTGGCTCTATCCGGACACCATTGCAAACAGGCGCCTGTGCTGTTGGGTCAATAGCAGTCATTTTAACCATGGGCGCCATGAATGCAGGTCTCCGGATATGAGTGCAAGTCGCCAATCGCGGATAATGGTCCTGGTCGATATGGGAGCGTCAAAAGTGTCCTGCGCATGCTACAAAAGGGCGACGGAAGTGGCCTGCGGGGCTACCAACGCTTGCCGGCGGATGCGTCGGTCCACGCGTGCTGACGTCGCTCTAGTCGTACCCGCACCACTCAAACGTGCCATATTCCCTTGTTTCAATCATATTCTCCACGCCGGTGTACCATGGACGAGTGTAAGTGGCTGTCCGTTGAGATTTGACGTATGGACCATCCTATTGTGCCCCTCACCATACCCCTCGTGAAATCGTCTGTCTGATGAAACTGCCTCGGTTGGCGGCGGCCTGACATTCTCTGCTACTAAACGTTTCCTCTGAGACAAAAAGTCATGCAAAATGATTTCCCTGGAAAACAGAGCGGCGCGACTATTGCCGATTCCGCGTGTTCCTACTCTTATATCTCAATCAACGTGCGCGGGACAGCTGCGCATTTGGCATCATTTACATAACTCGGTGAGCTGCGTCTACCCTGTAATTTGCATATTTTTCTGACCACTCCTTGGTGTCTTATTTTCACTGTCACGTGAAAATGAGTAGAATATGTTAATAATTAATTCATTGATCCGGCTTCGTTTTCTGTTATGTAGCGTCATATTAACAATTTTGACAATATTTTCTTCAAACTAAGGGAAATATGGCCAAGTTGACTATACTTCGTTACATTATTCACTACCTTCATCATATTGATCGCCAATCGTTACAGGCAAACGAAGAGATGGAATTTTCTTATATACAAATGACTATTGGAGAATAGTTGGACGTCATTATGTAAAGCTATTTCTCGTAAATGGAACGAACTAGATCAACGTGAGTGATGTTAACAAATTTATCGCATAATATTACATATGAAATGTGAACATATTTCACAGTAGTTAATGCTTTTTTAATTGTATGTGGTTTTTTTGTACATTTATTTGAAAAATGTGTAATATCTCTGGAATGGTTTATGCTAGTGTTCTTAAGTTTGTCATTTTATTGTAATTATTATCTTATTTTGAGAAACAAAAGTCTACGCGTTATGTTGTGTAGTGGCAAAGGCGTGCTTAGACACTGATGCGTATACGGTCGCTCAGCGGGCGTACTCGCATTGCATACAGGAATGTGGTACATATGTGGGTTGTATGCGCACGCTCAGCGAATGACTATGGGTTAACCGCTACTGCAAGATAGTTATTGCAAGTTATGAGTTTTTCAGAAAAGCTACCGGATTGGCCGGAGAAGTCGATGACTTATTAACATAGATAAAACATAATTAGAATTTGTATTTCGAATTTTTGGAATAAATGTATTAGAAATCTGAACATCAGTTTTAATGAATAATATTAGTTCCTAAGTTTTAAAAACGCTTAATACAAAGGTTATATTGCTCAGTGGAAGTTAACAATTACTTAGCGAAAGTTTTCTTCAGAATTGCTAATTCATAAATAATGTTCGTATGAAAAATTTGGTATTTTGAACTAGCTTTGCACATTGTTATTGAGAATAGCGCTAGATTTTAATAGTAACATTGTATATGTAAGCGAAAATTAAAACCTTGCGCGTAAATTAAAACATTTTAAGTGGAACGTGTACATGATTATTACGCTGTGAAAGAAGTAATGGCATTGCGTCATGTCTGTTAAATCACATGCTGCAACAGGTTTTCTGTTTGCTTCATCAATTATATTATCAGATTTATCAGAGAATTCAAACGATATCGTTTTATCCGATCTTGAACTTCATAAACAAAATATTTAATATTTATTTATCTGATACTTTAAAATACTTAGGTATATCCTTTCTAATTTCATTTATGTATTTATTATCTGTTCAGCAGTTTTAATGAGTGTAATTTAAAACTCTAATCTTTCAGAGGTTTAAACCGTAAAACATGAGATACTATACCGACGTAGAAATAAGAAAATTGAAGTTCTTTCATTAGTAAATAACGTTAATTTGATATCGAAGTTTCTGGTATCTCAAATTAAGGAATTCCTTAGGAATTCGATTGATTACTGAAAGTATTTAGGCGCATTTATTTTATAAGTATAAAAATAAAGTTTGGAATTTAAAATACATCAGGTGAAACAGCTTAGAATACAGTAATTAATTGAAACAGAAATCTTTAGTGCACCATTTTATGAAACTACATTAGTATAATAGGTTGAATAAACTCAAATTTGGCCTTGGGCAGTTGATTAAATTGCTGTTTTGAAAGTTTCGCTTTTATTGGATTGTTATATTTTAATGAACATAAATTATTCTGCCTGTTTAAAGTTCTCAACTCTTTATAAAATCAGTGTCTTGAATTGTATTAACCTGTAAAAATGAATAATGCATTGGATACAAATCATTTTTGTAGAGACCTAAAGGTTGTTAACGAAAATGTTTTGTATTACTGCAATTTTCTATCAAAATTTTGTGGACAGACTTTTCCCGTTGTGATTTTCTGCAGTGTATCTAGTTCAGATCCTTACAGTGTATCTAGTTCAGATCCTTCAGTACAATTCAAAATTATAATATTGTTTAAAAATAATTTTTTTTTTTTTACGTCAGATGTGTGATTACATTAATTATGTTATAATTTTACTATATATTTTGGCATATTGCTTCATTAAATCACCACTAAAGGCCTATATAGCTGTGTGAGTGTTTTAAACATTGTTAAATAAAGAGTAAGACAATTTTTACTGTCTGAATTGTGTGCAGGGTTTGACCAGGCTTAGACTTTTAAGCATTGGACGCATCCAAAAGTGAAAAATTCGTAGATTAAATTTAACAGGAGATTAACTTGTTGAAATTAGCAGAAAAATGTATAAAAATTCATTATTTACCTACATTCTGAGTGAAAAGAAATGTGTAGGCAAAAGTTTTCCCATTTGGTCATCTTTGGATGAACACCGTTTCAAACCATACCAGGTCAAGACTCTAGGGTCTTAAGATCCGGCCAAGTTGGGTGTGTGCTCCACATTCAAAAATGTCCAGACTCGAATTGGATAATGTCAATGTTATGGTCATCTGTGTAAATGTTTGAATTTTTGTTTATATTAAGATGTCTACTTTATATCTTATGCAAAACATATCAGTAAAAAATCAAATCTGCAGGAATAATTTTTGCATTTCCCAAATAAGCAACTAATCACTGACTTCGCATTATAATTTCTTGCTACCTTTCTGCTGTTCTTGTTGTTGTTGCAAAGCCCTTGACCAAGAAAATGCTAGGAAAAATCAAGTTCAAAAGGTCAAGCCGCCCGTAAAGCCCCTACCCTTATTGCTTTACGTGCGGATGCCTAGCACTTGACCTAGCATTCTCTATGACAAGGGGCTTAACAGAAACAACACAAAGGTAGCAAGAAATTATAATGTGAGACCATTGATTGATTTGAGAACTGCAAAAATTGTTATCGATTTTACATTAAAATGTCTTGCTACTTTTCTGTTTTTGCTACCTGTCTTGAAAATTACATTTGCGTATTTCTTATTCGTATATAAATATTAAGTATTCTAAATTCAAACGCTTACAGTGCTTTTTAGAGCTTTAAGCTATGAAACGAAAAACAACGTTTTAGACACTTAAAACGAAGAAAATTAAACCTGTTTCCTAAATAAATAACTCTAATTCGATAACAAAGTTTCTGTTACTTCAAATTCATACATTTGATTGGAATTCATTAGGACACTTCAGTTCTTTAAATGCGTTTAATTTGCGAGTCTCATTAGAAGATAGTTCTTTTAAAACGTTTCGGGAGCCCACCTTCTCGGTCTCACTGAAATGAACTTAAACCCAGGAGTACTTGAAGCTGCTCTTTACGGCAGTGCGTCTTCTCATTTAGGAATGGAACGAAGTTTTGCCTTAGGTAATTGATTAAATTCACGATTTAGAATTTATTTTGTGATTTGCTTTTATATTGAAGCTTTAATGAGGGGGGAAATGAAAAGACAATTCATCTTCCTGGGAATAATTGTATTTTAAATATTATTGAACACTAATATGCATTTTTATAAAATTATGTTTACATTTGTTAGCATGTGTGGAACATTGGACTCTTTTTTCTATCTCAAAATGTCACTTGATCAGCATTAGAAATCAAGCCCTGGCGCCTTGGATAGCCCCTAGTTATGCGACGAGAAACTCGACTCTGATCATACAAATAATTCTCTTGAATTACTTCTAGTTTCCCCTTTCGAAATATCGATAAAGCAGCAACCTCAAACTCCTTTGGCCGCCATCTCACTATATTTTAACTTAGGCGATTATTGTCAAATATTAGAGGTACTTTCAAAGTAAAATCTCACTTGAATGGAACCGGGAATAGAACGTGGGACTCTCGTATTACGTCCAGTAATGCTACCATCTACACCACTCACACATGATCATATTTCCTGTTGGTAGACGTATATTGACATTGAAGGACACAATGATATCTTTATCTTATTCTCCTGCAGACATATTTTGGCATTATGTACAAATGTTATGTTTATCTTATCACCGTTAAGTGATCCTATTTTCTGTCGGTAGACGTATTTTGTCTTTACAATACAAAATAATAAACATATCTCATCCCCTAATCACATGATCATATTTTCTGTTGGCAGATGCTTTTCCTTACATATCAGGGAAGAATGCTCTCTTTACCCGAGTCGCATTATCATATCTTCTGTTAACAGATGTTCTTCTGCATTGCAGGGTAGAATGTTCAGTTTCTGTTATCCCAAGTGAAATGATCAACTTTTTTGTTGATAGATATTTTTCTGAATTGCAGTGGGAAATTCACTGTCCCTCTTATCTTGAGTCCCGTCATCCTATTTTCTGGTGTAGTCGTTTTCTTAGCATTGCAAGACTGAATACTCTGACTCCTATCCCGAGTATCGTCTTCATATTTTCTGTTGGTAGACGCTTTACTGAAATACAGGGCAGAATGCTCTGTCAATTTTATTCCGAGTCACGTTATTACAAGCACGTTATGCAAAGCATGTGAGTATTACGTTTCCAGATCAACCGCTTGGCTCATTTGTACGGGTTCTGATTTTTGAATGAACTCCAACTGAAGTTCAATTTTTCTGATTGAATTATTGATACAATGCCTTGGTTGGTATTGAATTTGAAAATGATAGGTTGAATTAAATGTCGAAGAGAATGACTCTCAATAATTTGCAATGAAAAAGTGTTTTTTACTTTTTATTTTATTTATTCATTTTATTGTTCTTGTGTTCTAAGTGTTCTCAAAGTGTTCTTATTTGGCGAGCGCCAAGCACGGGTTGCTAAACACGAACACTTAGCGTCTTTCAAATACATACTTCACGGGCTCCAACAGTTGTCGTAAATAGTAGACGCAGCCCAAAGTTGTCGATTCATTTTAATTTGACGTTTGCAAGTATCATTATTGAGCTCATAAATTTGAGTTAATGTAACGGGCTCTAACTATTAAGTGCTTAACTTTTCAGTTTGGATAATTAATCCTAATTCATAAATACTTTTTTCGATTTAATCAAATTGTAATAAATATCTGTTTATTGTATATTGATATTTAAAATACTAATACGAAACAAAGAAATATTTCACTACGCGATGTATATCTAAGCGTATACCTAGTCTTATGTCTGGTTGATGGATGTTTCTCTGCAGTGCAGAATAGAATGCTGTGTCTCTCTTTAGCCAAGTCACGTTATCTTATCTTCTGTTAACAGATGTTCTTCTGCATTGCAAAGCAGAATGTTCAGTTTCTGTTATCCCAAGTCAAATGATCAACTTTTTTGTTGATAAGATATTTTTCTGCATTGCAGTGGAATATTCACTTAATCGCAGAATTTAATAAAAACAGTGAGAAACAAACCCGCCATGAATAGGTCCCAAAAAGAAAGTTTTAAAATAATATTTTGGAATGCGAACGGCATATCTCCAAGAATAAATGAACTTAGGAGCTACGTAAATGAAAATGATGTAGATGCCCTGCTAATCCAGGGAACTAAAGTTAGAGAAAACAAAAAACTAAATATAGCAAACTATAATAGCTATCATACCCTTAGCTCGAATATAACTGCTAGAAATCCCCATGGAGGAACAGCAATATATATTAAAAGTAATATTCCCCACGAGGAAATAAACAACATAAATCTTCAAGGTATAGAAAATACTAGTATAAAAATTAAAATAAATAATATAAACCCATTTATCCTAACTTCAATATATGTCAAAAACATGAGTGGTATAAATGTAGCTGCGCAGCTGGAACTGCTTTTCTCGCGATATCCAAACACAATACTCGCGGGCGACTTCAATGCACACCACCGAGCGTGGGGCAGCAGGAGAGCCAACACACGCGGTACACAGATACATAGATTGCTAAACACAACAAACACTGACATCATTGCACCGTCGAGACCAACCTGCTTCTCAGGTGCCAATGGCTCATTCATAGACTTTGTCCTAACGAGAAACATAGAATACGCTCACACAATTGATACCCTGGATGAATTCGACTCGGATCATCTACCGGTACTGGTGACATTCGATTTGAACACTCCCCTTCCAGCCTCTCTGGGACAAGAGAGGGTGAACTGGAACGTATTCAAAAGAGCACTTTTCGAGCCGCATTTAGCAGTACCCAACATTATGAGCACGGCGGATATTGACTCTGCCACGCACACACTCACAACAGAAATCAGGAGAGCTATTGCATCTGCCACAAACACATCGTGAGTCACCAAAAATGCCCAAACTTTCCCACCATGTCAAACAATTAGTTAGGCAAAGGAACAGAATGCGTAAGACATGGCAGGCTAATAGAGACCCTACCCTCAAAAGGGAGCTTAACAGACTCACGTGGAAAGTCAGGGATAAAATTGTCGCAGAAAAGCAGCAACAGTATAAAGAGTTAATTGAATCCCTTAGCTCGGAAGACGTATCGCTCTGGCAATTCGCTAAAAGACTCAGAAAACCTCAAATTAAACTCCCGCCACTAATAGATGGCGCTAATATTGCGTACTCAGACGAAGAAAAGGCAGAGGCGCTTGCTAGGCATTACGAAAAGCAATTTGAACCAAACCACGATCTAATGTGTCAGGACACCCTAAGAATGGTTAGGCAAACTCTAAACAATTTCAGGAACTCCCCGGTCACGGCTGAGATTAACCCAGCCACCCCGCAAGAAATAGTAGAGATTATCAAAAACCGTAAAAACCGTAAAAAAAATTAAAAATAATCTGACAAAATCAGGAATATCGCGGTAAAAAACCTACCCTTAAATATAATATTTTACTTGACCATCTTAATAAATAAAATACTAGAACTAAATTATTTCCCCAAAGAATGGAAGGAAGCGATAATTATAGCGATCCATAAACCTGGTGAGGATGCCTCAATTCCAGCCAACTACAGACCAATCAGTTTGTTGCCGACACTTAGTAAAATTACTGAGAAAATAATTCTTAAGAGACTGAACACGCACCTTAGTGAGAATGACATTATCATTCCGGAGCAGTTTGGATTTCGGCCAAAACACTCCACCACTCATCAATTGCTGAGAGTGGTAGAGTACATTTCTTCTGGTTTTAATAATAAGACACCCACAGCTGCGATTTTTCTTGACATCCAAAAAGCCTTTGATAAAGTGTGGCACTGTGGATTAGCTTACAAATTGATCACTCTAAAAGTCCCTGACGCACTTGTCAAACTTTTAATTTCATACCTAAATAACAGACACTTTCAAGTCAGAGTAAAAAATAACTTATCTACACCCAAGCTCATTAAAAGTAGTGTACCGCAAGGATCCATCCTGGGCCCGACACTCTTTAACATATATCTAAATGACATTCCCAGGACCCCAGACACGGAGCTGGCACTCTATGCAGACGACAGCGCGATACTTGCAAAACACCCTTACGTCTCAGTAATGCACAGACAGCTACAACAACACTTAGACATACTCCAAACATGGCTGGGAAAATGGCGAATAAAATTAAATCCCAATAAATGTCATTGGATTTATTTCTCAAGAAAACGTAAACCTCCGCCTCCTCTGTACATAAACAACCATGCCCTAAAAGCGGAAAAATCTACTAAATACCTAGGTGTAACGATAGACTCCCACCTAACTTGGAAACTGCACGTAACGAACATAATCAAAAAAGCGTATATAACCATAGGAGCCTTATACCCAATGATAGGAAACGGAAATCTAAGTTATCAAAATAAACTCCTAATTTATAAATCGGTCATCTGCCCGGGAATGCTGTATGCAGCACCCGTATGGGGATATGCCTGTAAAACTACCATAGACTTATTAGAGACAAGACAAAACAAAACCCTAAGGATTATAAGGAAAGCCCCTAGATACTTAAGAAACTCGGTAATTAGGAAAGACTTCAAAATAAAAACTGTTAGAGCCCAAATCAAAAAGCTAGCGCTTAAATTCTACAAAAATCTGCCATCTGTCCCAAATGAACTATTATTTAATCTGCATGACTATGATCATCGCAAGGCTAAATCTCGTAAGAGACCCCGCTCGGTACTTAACTTTGATATTCGGTACTAGGAACGTCCCACCTTAATCAGTTGATATTAACGAAAACTCGCGATCTTTTGTTTTCTACAAAATGTTTAAAATCCTAAACTTCTAAAATGCTAGGTTACCCTCAGATCTGCATCAACCTCCCAAACTGCTTAAACTCTTAATGTGCAACAAACTGCCACACTAGGAGCTAGGACAAATAATAAAAACAGTAAATCAAAAACCTCGAACCTCCAACTATGGACCAATGAAATAATGTCACAGTATGAAGATAAGAACCACACCTAGAGATTGGAGATTAAAGGCGCTTCGCGCCTGGTGCTCTGTTCTGGACGAAACTCTATGAAGAAGGAATATTCACTGTCCCTCTTATCCTGAGTCTCGTCATTCTATTTTCCAAGAAAGTTCAATCCATTCTCACTGTCACTGCTCGAAAAAGAAAAAGGGAGAGAGGGGGCACCACGTTAGAAGAGATATGAAAAGTTGAAGCTACGACTTTCCCCACACTAGACAAAAGGGTCAAACTTGTAAATTGGATGTTACAAGAAAGTTCAATACATCGTCATTGTTACTGCTCGCAAAGGAAAGAGGGAGAGAGATGGGGGCACCACGTTAGAAGAGATATGAAAAGTTGAAGCTACGCATTTCCTCACACTAGGTAAAGGGGGCAAACTTGGAAATTGAATGCCACGAAAAAATAACTGTAGCATAGCGTATGCTGCATATATTTAAGTAAAACTACGGCTAGGCGTCCGTCTCTTGCCGATATGGTCTTCGTAAGAAATTGGACCGGCTTGCGAAGCAGCCAACACATATCGCATTTCTCATGTCAGTGTCCTACTCTTGCCGTGTATGAATTCACCGAATCTACAGAGTGCCGTGATTTATCGCAAAATAAATGATGATTGCATGCATAACCATATTCTGCTTCTTGAACCTCCCAGAGATAATTCTACGTAAATATAAGCAGCATAGTAAAGCTATGTTCCTGTTACATTCCTCAGAAAATAACATATGTTTAATTGTTATCAATCAAAATAAAAACCGTTCTATTACCAGAAAATTGTTACCTCTATTACATATTTACTCGCAATTGGCTATAGATAGCGCTTTGTTGATGACTGATATGAATTCAGCATCTAATTTCGAAGGAGCAAAGATGGACGAATCACTATAACGATTTTCACTTCCGGTTCTGTAGCTGTCACACCCAAGTTTGTAAATTCGTATGACTGTGCGAAATAAGTGGGCAAAAAATGTGAAAATACTTCATATTTCCATCGAAAATGAACTGTAACATTTTACAACATATAAAGGCTTCTTAGTAAGTTTCTTGTTATAATCTTGCAATTATGGAAACATGCGTGAAATGGAAGGTGTTTAAGACAATTTATAAAAGAGTTACCTTCAAATACCGTTGTAATATAAAGGATTAAAAAAACATTTTCTTCCAACTGGACATCTGAGATTCTTCTATCTATAGGGTAATTGGTATGGACATTTTACACAGCACTACAATAATCTCCATTTACGTATTCAGGGCCGGGCAGGGAAAGTCGCTCATACTATGCCATTAAATCACCATAGACTGTAGTATTTCAGATTATCTGGTTTCAACAGGATAAAGCAATTACCCATGTTGCCAGTGTTTCTTCTGAGGGGGATTAGGAAATGCAATTATCTAAACATGAATGAAGGCCACTTATGAGAAATGTCAACTTTAAAACGTTTAAAGCGATAATGGAAGACTATATAGTTGAAGCAGGGAGAGTAGACTATATAGTCTGTCTATACACAGTCTGTCTATATATAGTGTCTGTCTATACATAGTGTCTATCTATACGTAGAAGTTACTTAAGGCTATAAAGTTTTTTAATTATGGTATTGCTATGTTAATAATGGCATATTTTGAATTGCCTGTTTCCTTGCCGGACTTAGTATTTGAAGAAAAGGTGACGAATGAGCTTTAAATTAGAAGTTTCTAGACCTTACAAATATTCGGTGTATTTCACAAATGCTAGAATTTTTGTTTCTGTGAAATAATATTCCGAACATTCTAAATACTCATCTTGATGCTGAACATTTTTAGAAGAAAAATTAACTTTGAAGGAATGTATTCCCTACAATTATAGCGGTAATTCGAGAATAGAAAGTGCGATTTAATGATGCTTTTCATTATCGGAATTCCTGAAATAATTTAAGTTACAGATAGATGCTTTACCATATTTGTGACACAAATGAAATTTTTGCTGACAATTTTTGATTACATTTAATAGTTTTTTTTTAATTAATTATAAGTGGTTTAAATATATCGCCATGCACCATTTTGCATCGAATCATTGCAGAAAATATTTATGACGATTTATTTTCTCTAATGATCAAATAAATGCGATTTTAAGATTGAATTCGAAGCATATAAATTTACACTTAAATCACACATCGTTCAGTTTTTTTTTATAAATATGTAAACTAGCTCTATTCTTGTTATTTTCTTTATAAAATAAAATGTCTGTTTGTGTGTCTATGCTATCTATAGCGGGTAACGTGATAAGATTAGAATTTCAAACTCACTATAACACTAAGCATCCTATGACCATTGGTTTTGGTACACAGGTACTTCAGGACTTGAATAGGTGTACTTCAGGACCTGAATAGGTCTAAGTAGGTGTACTTCAGGACCTGAATAGGTCAAAGTAGGTATATTTCAGGATTCGAATAGGTGTACTTCAGAACCTGAATAGGTGTATCTTAGGACCCGAATAGGTCTACCTCAGGACCCGAATAGGTGTACTTCAGGACCCGAATACATGTACTTCAGGACCTGAATAGGTGTACTTCAGGACCTGAATAGGTGTTCTTCAAGACCTGAATAGGGGCACTTCGGTTAGATTTTAAATTTCGAATTCGCTTTTTAGTTATTTTATCTTTTATCTCGATTTACAACAATTTTTGCCGATCTTCGCACAAATTAATCCCTTAACGTCCTAAAATATTATCACGGAATGTCTATCTTGGCAAGATCGGAACATTCTCTTTAAGACAAACTTTGAGCATAATCCATACGATTAATATTATTCGTTACTTTGTTATTTTAAAACTTTTTCAATTGCTTTTACATTGTCATTAAATATTAATGTTATAGATAATGCTAAAGTGTTTTATTAATTGAATTTAACATTTCTTTTTAGGTAAGATGTTTATTAGGATAAGAGTCTACTATATACTCCACTGCTTTTATATATTCTCTAAAAAGCAACGATGAAAGTAAGATATTTAATTAATTTTTATTGTATTTATTTTCTGTTGATGAATTATCAGTTCGTGCATTTTAAATAGTGCAGAATGTAAAATGATTCAATATGTTTAAAAACCACAATCATGTATGGGTAAGATAGTGGACCTATCTACATTTTCGCTACACCATGGAGTTCATTTTCATGGTCAAAAGTCTGTCTGGAATGGGATATTGGTAGACCATCTTGCCTTATAAAGGAGAGTGTGCGTGTGTGTGGGGAGGAGGGCAGCGGATCTAAGCGTCGTATGGTTATGAAATTTGAAACACAAGTCCAGAAAAACTCGAATAAGTGTGCATTGGTGTTATTTTTTATAATTACAAATTTGTCTCTTAGTAATTTTATGTTTTAGTCCGAATAACAAGGATTTTGACAGGTTCTTTTTCTCCCGAATTCAAAATAACTTAAGCTATGACTAAAATTATGTGACTTGGAATCCAACTGTTAAGTAAAACTATCCTAAGAGGCTAAGTGCTAAGATTGGTCTCCCATTGCACATATAATACGTGCACCGGTTTTGCAAGTCTGAAGGCCGCCAGCTTGAATGCTTACCACGCGAAATACCGCGATGCAATGAACCAGACCAGAGGGAGTGGAAGTAGTTGTACATATTTTCGATGAGACAAACCCAAGAGTTCAGAAACTAACCGAGAAGTGACCACTACGATCGAAAACATTTATAGTATGGATAACACTGTTTTTTGGAGTCGTAGCCTGTTTTTTTTAATTTGCTTTTTAGATATCCGCCTTAACGGTTTTATTAGTGTTTTGAACTCTTTTCTTTACCCGCCGAGGCGTTTTTCTTTAAATTTTGCACGTTTATTGTGTAACCGAAATTACGGTTTTTGTCATATTTGCACATTTTTATTTTTGCCCGCCGGGTCTGTGTATATTTTATGGTGTTTCCACTACTATTTAGTATCGTATATATATATATATATATATATCCATATAGGTTCAAATATGTGTGGCACATAGCAAATTTTCTTACTACCATTATAAGCATCATTTGCCCTTTGCTGAAGAATGTTAAGCTGCAGCGAAAAGGATCTACAGAAACAGAAATCTGCCAGTGAGGATCTAGCTCGCTTCGATACTTTAGTTTCTTTTATTATAGCACTTTTTCACCAGCATGTCAGGCATTTATATCTCTAATGCGTTAACGGGAATGTATCTGTTTTCAACAGATATAAACTTGAAGCAAATCGTAGTCTTCTTGAATATCCGACTATTTAATATTCTCTTTCTAGCGTCTTTAATTTTCCCCATTCATCAAATTTAACATCTCATTCATCATCATCTAAATCAGTCTCATTTTTCACTGGTAGTTGTTCATGGAAAGATAACTTGCAGTGAAATGTTTTGAGGTCTGTTTTCAAATGACTGAACAATGATGAGTAATTACGTAACATTCATCATCCTTCGTATTGCTGTTTTTCGATCGCTTTATCAGGATTATATGCACCTGATATGAGCTGTTAACGTAGTGAAATTCGGAATTTTACGATATTTGGAACTGTAGGGTGAGAAAGATTAGCGATACTTTTAAATCATACCGTGTTGTTGTGAAAACAAATCTGTATAATAATTGACCAACATGTTTGTTTTTCCAGACAATTCAGAAGTCCCTTCGTGACCTAGAAGATTGAATTTTTGCATAGTAATTATTACGTACCAATCCTAACAGAGCGGTACCAATCCTAATTACGTACCAATCCTAATTTTCGGTACAACCACTTGGCCGGAAAAGAATAGGGGGTGAATTCGAAAAATATTTTCAGACCATCCAGAAGCCAGCTATTCTAGTGACCTAGAAGTTTGAATCATTGCACACTTATAGTATCGACCATTAGACAAAACCTAACTTAACCGGATTTTCGAATTACCACCAGGAAGAGGAGAAAAGTGTTCTTGGCATCGCATTCCCATACTGGAAATCAAGTTGTCGGCCACCTGAATGGGAAGCAAGGACTATACACGGAATAACCCTTGTTTGAACTCATTTAAAGACCTTGGAAGAGAACTTACAGCAGCCGCCTGTGTTCCAAGGTAGTACCAAAGGTGCTGCATGCGATTCAGGGCCGGGAACGAATGGGATGGTTAGTCCAATCGTTCCATGCATTCATAATCAATATATCTGTCGAGAAGCCTATCTTGGTGAGCCTAATGTTATCGTCCATTAGTATGAAATTACCAGCATTCATTAGTATGAGCACCATCATACGTTCTTACATAGAGATCAAGGATCTTTTCCCTATATCTTCCCTATATTCAAAGTCCCTCCATGAAACACATGGAGATCGATGTGACTACCCAAAGAGATCCCAGTCGAAACCTTCATTCCACCCCCCCTGTCTCCTTCCATAATTTGGAATGTGTTGTATCTGGTGCATTGTTCTCTTTAGATTAGAATACGGCGTGAATCACTCATCAAAGTAAACATAGACTTGTCTGTTAAAAGTACAGCTCTCCATTGTTGTGTGGTCCAGGTGACGTTCTCTTTTGCCCAACACAATCGGGCACATCTCTGTAATCGGTAAAGAGGAATACACACAACCGATCTTCTTGCATACAGCCCTTGCATACAAACGTCTGCGCACAGTAGCAGGAGATATTCGTCTCCACAAAATGATGCGAACGAGATAGGGCAGAGAAGCATTTCTTGTTCTTCACGTCAAAAGAGACTGAAAGCGATCACCAGTCGGGGTTATAACGCGTGGCCGACCTGGATCAGGTCTCCTTGAAACTGAATTTTTGGATTCGAACTGATCCCTAAATTTTTGGACCACACTGCAACCAAAAATAAATCTATTTGCCAGCATCAGCTTGTAATGAGTCCATTTATATCCACCCGATCGATCTCCATCTTAAAGAATCAGGTAAACAATTTTTCTGTGACCTAACACACAATATCTTTGTACCAAATATGTAAGATCAATTTACATTAATTAGAAAATCGTAAAAATTTAAAAGTCTTAATGCCAAAGTTATATTTGGTGTACAAATATTTAATTTCTTTTTTATAAAAGTGGTAGACATAATTTTTTCGTTTTGTTTTATTAATGCGACTTATTCTTTATATAAACTTATTTGCATTTTCATTCTTGTAATGATGAGCGTCAAACAATTGGAAGTACCTTAACATTTGGGAACCTGTGTAGATATTTATATTTAGTAAATGTTCAAGATGCTTAATCGCATTTTATTCGAAATAAAACATTTTATTATCACCCTTAATTGTGCGTTTTAATAGCACCATATAAAACCATTAACTTTAGTTGTAACTAAATTTTAGTCAGAGATGTATCAATGAAAGTATGATGCTGGAATTTCGAAAAAGTACTCCGCATGACACAGAAAGATTTTTCTTTCCTTGAGAACAAATCATCTTTACGAATTTCTTCAATTACAAATGCTAATTAGGAGCATTAAAGCGCAAAGTCGAATTTATAGCGATTGCTTTCTTTCCTACCCAACTGTTGAGCAAACATCGTTAAACTCCTTCTGCAGAGTAAAATAATTAAATTATTTTTCTTTTGGTAATGGACGATCGTCTGAGAAAAAAAGTAACTCCAACTTTAACTTTCTTGAATGCGTTTCAGTTCTTATTCGTTCTCCTCCGCTGGTAAAATAAATGAAATCAGAATAAACTTAGACGCTACTTTGAATAAATTTTGAATGTCGCGTTCTACCGGAATTAAGCCCTTATTTGTTCTGAGATAGGAAAGAAAGAGAAAAACTCTCTTGCACCCAGATTGCAACATTTGCATCACTGAATAAGCAAATAGCGGCAATTAGAATTTTTGTAAAATACATGAAACTCGCACATTTCGAGTATTTTGTACGGAATACCTGGATTAAGAAGTTCATTTACTAAAATGATTAAAAATTATGTGATATTTAAATTTTGCACCTTTGGATATAAGTGACTTCTAAAACTTAGTATTATATTTATAATGTTTAGCTGCAAAAAAGTTTGAACTCTTACATGTTAGTCGAAATACACTCACGGACAATGAAAGTTGCGCATCAAGAAGGAAGCATAGGATGGATCTGAAATTTTAATGATGGAAGGATACAGATGAATGATATACATGATAACAAAAACAGCACAGCAGAACACGTACAGAGGCAACTGTGGTACACAGCCCGATCATTCTCAATAGCGCGTCTCACCGCCTCGAACTGCGATACAAGCAGCAATACGGTTCGGCATGATGTCGAACAGACACCTGATGTTGTCCTGCGGCAGACGAGTCCACACCTGTCGAAAGTTACGTTCCAAATTCCGAAGATTGCGGCAAAGAGGCAGCTGGCGTTTCAACTGGTCCCACACATGCTTGATAGGGGACTAGTCTGGGGAGTCGGAAAGCCATAGAAGTGTCTGGATGTGACTCAGGTAGGCCTATGCGACTCGAGCCGTGTGCGGCCGGGCATTATCCTGCTGGAAATGCGCACCTGGAAAGCAAGCAACGAATGGGAGCACATTGGACCATAGAATCTCTTCTAGGTACCGCTGACCCGTCAATGTTCCAGGTACCACTAGAGCGGATCGGCTGTCGTAAGCTATGACTCCCCATGATGCCAGCAGTGGGACTAGTTTGGCGCTCGATACGAGGTTGGGATTGCGGCGTTACGCAGAGGATCTCCAAACCCGGACACACTGATCACCGGTCCCCAAAACGAAGCAGCACTCATCGCTAAACACCACACATCGACACTCTGTGACGTTCCACGTTGCTCTGGCCCGGCACTACTGTAACCGGAGTCGCCGATGTTCCCGTGTTAACGACAGCACACGTAAGTGACGCTGTGATAGCAGATTCGCTTCCTTCAGGCATCTACATATGGTTCGTGGGCGCACAGGAGCCGCTACGTGTGTCTATATCGCAGAACGTGTCGCCATGGGCTCTATACGTGCTTGCTGCAACATCATTCGATCCTCTTTACTCGTGCTATGCCTGGTCCGTCCAGAGCCGATCTTCCGTGTCTGGGTGACATCCCATGACCAGTTTTCCTAACACAGTCGGACCATACGGTCCAAACTATCCATCATCATCATATTGGCATGATAGCCCAGGATGAGCCATGGTCTTCCGCTGAAGATTCCTCCAGGACTGTCTATTTCTGGGCCTGGTCTGCCAGTCTCTTGCTCCAATCACTCTAAAATCCGAATCAACTGAGTCAAGCCATCTCAGCTTTGGTCTTTCTTTTTTTCTACTAGTATAGGGCCTTGCAGCAAACATCTTCTTTACCGGGTTCCTTTCATCCATTCTAGTAATATGAGATGCCCAGTTCATTCGCTTAATTTTAGAATATTTAATAATATCGGGTTCCTAAAAATATCTATAAATCTCTGAGTTAAAACGCCTCCGCCATAGGCCATTCTCCTCTACTCTTTTACTCCACCAAGGATGCCTCTGAGAACCCTACGCTCAAAAACAGTAACTCTACCCTCTCCATTAGTTAAAGACCATGTTTCCGAGCCATACATTAGGACCGTCCTAATGATAGTTTTGTAGATAAGGAACTTTGTTTTTCTGGAGAGGGAAACAAGACCTCAAAACAGGGCGAAGTCCAAGACATGCCTTATTGGCCAGTGAAATACGATTTTGAACTTCAGGGATAATATCATTTTTTGCATTAACAAAAGATTCCAGGTATTTAAAACCAGAAACAGTTTCAAACTCATGTGGGCCAATTTTCAGAAAGTTGGCCGTATCACCAGTTGGTGTTTTCTGTACTGGCAAATATCTGGTTTTAGAAACATTTACAACCAATCCCATTCGACTTGCAGCTACCTCCAAGGAGGATAATGCTTCTATCAAGGCCGGAACACTCCTAGCAACTATATCGATACCATTAGCATAGGCTAGGATATGCACAGACCTGTGTATGATGTTCCCCCAAACAATCCATGTTACGGGTTATCCGGCGCGCTAACTACCCTGTGGTTTTCAGTCCGATGATCAGGGCTCTCTTGAAGTCCGTCACTTGCGTAAATCGATGTTTCTGGCATCTACCCATTATTTTTTTCACTCTCGTGCTTGCGTCTGCCGAAACTTCTCGCATTGATGGGGCGTCGACTACACGCCGGTTTATAAAACAGCTGGCTCATGCTTGCAGCGCCCCTCACGGGTGTACGGTCATGCGCAATCACACGAGACTGGGGAAATTTGCATATCAGTCCGCCGTCTAGCTATTTACATCATTTCGCGGCTGTATCATATTTTCTTCTTGGTGCTCAACTTTTATCCTAAGTGAGTGCATATTTATTTTGGAATCATTTGTACTATCTCAGTATTGTTTTCACGAAAATTTTCGAATGCGAGAATTTGACGCCAATATATATTTTAAAACCTCCTGAAAACTTTTCTACTCTTCCGTCTGTCTGTCTGTGGTCAATTTCTTGTGTGCACGATAGCTGCCAAAAATATTAATGGGTTTTCACGAAACTTTATATCCGGCTTTGTTATAAAAAAATCTAGAACTAGATATAATTCTTTTAAATTCGTGCTAAAACTTCGAAATGTATTCAAAATTATATATTTATTTTACATGCAGCATAGGACCAATATGACATAATCATACATAAATGAATTTATTTATATCTCGGTGATCACGATGCTTTGTAGTTTCAATCATTGTTTTGAAAAATAGCCGCGCTACAATTCTTTCTTTCTTTTTTTTTTTTTTTTTTTGCTTTCGACGTCGTCAGCCTTTCTAGGACGCGAAGTTACCACCCGGGGGTTACATTGTCAAGTATAGTATCAATCGAAAGATTTTTTCTTGCCCTTTAATGTTAAGCGTAACACACTATAATTGTAATCATTTGTAAACATAGAAACAACAAATTTGTAAACATAAAAAGGATTCCGGTATGAGGTCGGGCTGAACCACATTCCTGTTATTTTCTTTTTTACTTGGACCTCCAGCTGGTTTGGAAAATATATCTGATTCCGCTTGGGGAATTTAAATTTTATTACTTTACCATTTTATTAAATTCAGACAGATTTTATGTCGATATTAAGATCGACGGAAAAACACTTTTAAAGCGATGATGATGGCAAACTCTGGTCTTAATTATTGCTATACCACACTTCTTTGTAGGTTATAAAACTTGCATCACAATATTACTTACACTTACACTTATCCTTATTGACTGAAATTAAATTCATCCTAACTCTTGCGGGGTTCAAAATATATTTACGGTAAAACCTTGTATTGAATTGTCTATTTTTAACACTTTCCAACATTGTTGAAAAGTGTTTATGACTTTGTTCATTCCGTCTATCTGTCTGCCGTAAAAAACACTTTATCAAAATGAAATTTTATTATGTTGTTGAGACGGTCTGTGGGACATATGGGAAGGTAAATGAATAATATCACCCAATTAGTTTTGGATTGAATCCGGGTTAAAAAGGTGAAATGCATTAAAGCCTATTGGACCTAATTTTTCAAACATTTTTAACTGAAGTTAAAATTCACAAATTACTTCGAAAATTTTAGAAAATATTTAAATTATACCATAAAATATATAATAAAAAATTAAACAAAATATGTTCGGTAGCTTATAAAATTAAAAGTAAAATAATAATTACATCTATATTATATGAAGAGATCACGTGACCCACTTCAAAATAAAATATGGCATCCATCTTTTTTTCCCAGTGTTAAAATTCTGATTTTTAAGGAACGTTCATATTTATTTATATACAGTGTTGCATATGTCCTAAAACCACTTTATTTTAGCGTATTTTCTGTGGATCTATATTCTGTGGCAAGGCAATAACAATATATTTGAGTTTAAATGATCATTAAACTTTGATTATTTCTACAATGAAGCCTAATTTTAATGGATGCAGAATGTAAGCAAGTGATTGTAAGATGAGTTACATAAGAATTGCTGAATTTTTTTCACCCAAAATTATTTATCTCTGGGGACTGGAATAAAAGTGATATGAATGAAATATTCATTAATTTTACATAGAGAGCCAGACAATTTATATTTCGATGATGTCATTTGAATAAAGTTTATTTTTTTCTATGAAGTTCTGAGTTTTCAAATATAATAAATTATTGTAGTACTGTGATAATTGAAAATATATCAGCGCTGAATGTATCGCATTTTAGAGATGTTTAAATAAAATTACATCTCAGTTCGAAAGAGTTTCATAATCAATGTTTTATGCATGATTAATTTTTCTTGTTCTTTATTAGACTAGAAAATGTACTCCGACCCATTTATGCATGATAATGTCAAATTTTGAAATTTTGTTCTATGCTCCCATGTTAAAAAATTAAATTTCGAATCAATTTCTAAGTCCTTACTAGAGTTTAAAAAAATTCTATTTAGTTCTGGATTTTTCGATAAGAAAGCCTGATATAGAGTTTCCTTAAAATCCATTAATATTTATAATAACCACACAAGAAATTGACAACAGACATACAGACAGACATCGCTCCAAAAAGAAATCAAAACGTATTCAAGAGGTCCTAAAATAATTACTGGTATCAAACTATCGAAATTGAAAATGTTCATGAAAACTATACTTTCTCTATACTATAATTACATAATATGAAAAAGTAATAAATTGTAAAAATATAAAATAAACTCCTATCAATTAATTTCGAAGACAAATAAAGAACTTATTTTCTCAGAACAAATGAAAATGAATATTCATTTCATCTTAAAAAGGAACGTGTTTATTAAAAGAAAATTGTACACGACTCGTGAATAAATATATTGCAAATCAGAAAGCTTAATTCCTCTAGGAACATTTTATTTATGCTAATTTAAACATAAGATCATTGTACCATAATTAAGACAAATGATCTCCTTTCATTTCTACCATGGTTTACTTATTTAATTTACAAAATAAATCATAATAAAAAGTAAAATATAACAAAATGAAAAAAATCCTTCTAAAGTATTTCGCATGATGAAAGTTTTGCTCATCTAAACAATTCTTTCTGAATTTTCTAAATTGATAAGGTTAATTAGAGTCATTAAAGCGAAAAGTTGGATTGATATCGTCTGCTTTTTCTCCAACCCAATTGTTGACGATATTTAGTAATAACTCTGGATGGTTAGGGGAAATAATTTAATTATTTCTCTTTGGTAATAGACGATCGTCTGCGTCGGAAAAAGAACTCTAACTTTAACTTTCTTAGATGCGTTTTCTTCATTCTGCTCCACTGGTAAAATAAATGAAATCACAATAAACTTAGATGCAACTTTGAATAAATTCTAAATGTCGCCCAGTAACAGAAATAATGTTTTATTTCTTTTAGAATGTGGAGAGAAAGATAATTTTTTTAACCATGTTGCAACATTTGCATAACTGCATAAGCAAACAGTTGCAATTATAAATTCTGGAAAGTACATTAGTTTTATGAAGTAAAAACTTTTCCTTTAAAGCAGTATCAAATAGCGGAATTAATGGATGTAAATTATGAATAGCTGTGTGATTTAAAATTAAGTATTTTGGATATTGTTATTGAAATAACTTTTATTAATTTTATCTCAAATATGAAGCATTGCATATTACAATAAAATTCCAATTACCATATTTTTGAGTTTAAATGATCATCAAACTTTTATTATTTCGACTACGAAGTCTAATTTTAACTTATGCAGAATGTAAACAAATCAAACTAATTTGATAAGTTGTATAAGAAATAGTGAACTTTTTTAAAGCAAAATGATTTAGCTCTGGAATCTGGAATATAGCTGATATTGATGAAATAATCATTGATTTTACATAGAGAAGCAGACGATTTTATAGCATTGCCTTTTCGATGAAGTTTTAAGCATGGAATTAGAAAATACTTGTACTTCCATGGTTTTAAGTTTTTAAGTAAAATAAATTATTGTATTACTGTGATAATTTAAAAAATATCATTGCTGAATTTATTGCATTTTAGGGATGTTTAAATAAAATTGAGTTGCAGTTGGAGAGCGTTTCATAATTAATGCTTTATGCATGATTAGTCTTTCTTGTTTTAAATTAGACTAGAAAATGTACTTGGGCCCCTTTTATACATTATTATTTCAAATTTTGTCTTATGCTCCCACATTAAAAGAATAAAATTTCGAAATAATTTCGATGTTTTGTTGGAGTTTAAAAAAATTCTATTTTGTTCTTGATTTTTTGATAGCAAAGGCGAATATAATGTTTATTGAAAAGCCTTTAATATTTATGGCAGCTGTTGCACACAAGATATTGACCGCAAACATACAGACAGCCAGACAGATACGTACATCGCTCCAAAAAGAAATCAAAATGTGCTCAGGAGGTCCTAAGATATTTATTGGCATTAAAATCTCGAAATCGAAAATTTTCGTGAAAACAATACTTTCTCTATACTATAATTACATAATATAAAAAAGTAGTAAATTGTAAAAATATAAAATAAACACCTATCAATTAATTTTGAAGACATATAAAGAGCATATTTTCTAGGAACAAATGAAAATGAGTATTCATTTCGTCATAAAAATGAAAGTGTTTGAATAAAGAAAATTGTACACGACTCGGGAAAATATGTTGCAAATCAGAAAGCTAAATTCTTCTAGGAACATTTTATTTATGCTTATTTATGCTAAACATAAGAGCATTGTACCATAATTAAGACAAATAATATCTTCCATTGCTACCATGGTTTACTTCTTTAATTTACAAAATAAATCTTAATAATAAGTAAAATATAACAAAATGCAGAAATCCTTCTAAAGTATTTCGCATGACGGAAGTTTCGCTCATCTAAACAATTATTTCTAATTTTCCTAAATTGATAAGGTTAATTACAGTCATTAAAGCGAAAAGTTGGATTGATATCGTCTGCATTTTCTCAAACATAATTGTTGACGATATTTAGTAATAACTCGGGTTGTTAGGTGAAATAATTTAATTATTTCTCTTTGTAGACGATCATCTGCGATGGAAAAATAACTCTAACTTTAACTTTCTTAGATGCGTTTTCTTCCTTCTGCTCCACTGGTAAAATAAATGAAATCATAATAAACTTACTAGATGCAGCTTTGAATAAATTATAAATCTCGCCCAGTAACGGAATTAATACTTTATTTCTTTTTGAATGAGGAGAGAAAGATAATTTTTTTTTAACCATGGCGCAACATTTTCATGACTGCATAAGCAAACAGTTGCAATTATAAATTCTGGAAAGTACATTACTTTTATGAAGTAAAAATTTTTCTTTTAAACAGTATCAAATAGCGAAATTAATGGATGTAAATTATGAATAGCTGTGTGATTTAAAATTAAATACTTTGGATACTGTCATTGAAAAGACTTTTATTAATTTTATCTCAAACATGAAACGTCGCATGTCACATTAATATTCATATTTTGATTTAAAATTCATACAAACTCATATATCAATTGAATTTTAATCGATATATATAAAATAGTAAAATCTAATAGTTTTTTTAGAAGTATCTAATGGTTAAAACAAGTTATTGATACGCAGGATAAACATTATTGAAAAAGGGTTGCCCTATTGGATTTTGGTAGATATGTTTCATGCTTAAATCTAATATACAGGGTGAGTCGGAATTGCTTTTACCAAAGCAGAGGGGTGATAGTACCCCACCAGACGAGCAATAATTACCATGGAACATAGGGTCGCATTGCACTCTCAGAGGCAGAAATGAGGCACGTCGAACAGCGTTGAGCATGACGCAGTCAGCGCCTCGGACGTCATTGTGTACCTGCCTACGTAGTATCTTCTACGCCAGACTAGAACGCAGTTAGCGCATGCAAATGTCCAGGGAGCAGAATCAGCATAACTGGCTCCTAGTAGGTTCCGGCGATAGCCAATCAGAGCACACTTTGTCCCTTAAAAACCGGCACAACTCCAACACTGCAAGTCATGTCGGCCAATTCCTCGTAGGTGTACTCCGCCATAGCATTCACGCAATGTGTCGGACGATGTTATCACGGGAATAACTTGCAGCGTTGAAGTTGCGCCGGTTTTTGAAGGGCAACGTGTGCTCGGATTGGCTATCGCCGGAACAACCTAGGGTGTAACCGGGGTGTAGTCGACGTCCCATCAAAGCCAGAAACTTCAGTCGAAGCAAGCACGAGTACGAAGTGAAAAGAATGGTGGGTAGATGCCAGAAATGTCGACATACGCAACTGACGGACTTCGAAATAGGTCTGATCGTAGGGCTGAAAATTGCAGGGTGGTCAGCACGCCGGTTGGTCCAGCAGGTGGATCGTTCGAACTATGACGTCCGACTGTGTTGGAAGCACTGGTCACGAAACGCCACCTAGACGCGGAAGAGAGGCTCTGGATGAACTAGGCATACCAGGAGTAGAGAGGACCGAATGATCGTGCGGCAGGCACGGATAGAGCCCACGGCGACCCGATTCGCGATACAGACACACTTAGCGGCTCCTGTGTGACGACGAATCATATCTAGATGCCTAAAGGAAGCGAATCTGCAATCGTAGCATCCCTTAGGAGTGCTGCCGTTAACAGGGGAACATCGGCGATTCCGGTTTGAGTGGTACTGTGCCAGAGCAACGTGGAACGTCACAGATTGGCGATGTGTAGTGTTTAGCGATGAGTGTCGCTTCGTTTTGGAGACTGATGATCAGCGAGTCCGGGTGTGGCAGTTCCCTGCACAACGCCTCAATCCCAACCTCATTTCGTGCGCCACACCAGCCCCACTGCAGGCAACATGGGCTGGGGAACCATAGTCTACGACAGCCGGTCCTTTCTAGTAATAGTACATGGAATATTGACGGGCCAGCGGTACCTGGATGAAATTCTACGGCCCCATGTGCTCCCATTCGTTGGTGGGATTCCAGCTGCGCAATTTTAGCAGGATAATGCCTGTCTGCACACGCTTCGGGTCGTCCAAGTTTGCTTGAGTCATGTCCAGACACTTCCATGCCCTGCTCGCTCCCTATACCTGTCCCCTATCGAGCATGTGTGGGACCAGTTGAAACGCCAGCTGCCTCGTTTCCGCAATCTTCGGGATTTGGAACGTAACGTGCAACAGATGTGGACGCGTCTGTAGCAGGACAACATCAGTTCGACACCATTCCGGACCGTATTGTTGCTTGTATCGCAGAACGAGGCGATACGACACGCTGTTGAGAATGACCGGACTGTGTACCACAGCTCCATCTGCACGTCATCTGCTGCGCTGTTTTTGGAATCATGTATATCATTCATCTGTATCCTTCCATCAATAAAATTTGAGATCCATCCTTTGCTTCCTTCTTGATGCGCAACTTCCATTGTCCGTGAGTGTATTTTAAAGAACCTTCTCTGGAGCGATAATTAAAAATATATCTTCTGATTTAAAAATGAGCGTATGATCTCTATTTTTAATCGGAAGATACAGAAATTTAGAAGATTCAAAAGATCTAGCATTGTGATTGAGTCGATAGTTTTTCTTTCTTCTAAGCAGACAGATCAGACAAAGCAGATAATTTTCAGACATTTTAAAATTGTCGCGTCACTTTTCTTGCTGCAAGGTGTCATTTGACAACATTATTCGCTTTCCCTTCATAAAATTGTTTCATAAAATTACTAAAATTTTCAATAAGCTTGACTACAAAGTGATATTTTTTCCTTTATGAAAAATAAATTTCTCTTCCCTCCAGAACATTATTTAAAAGTTCAATAATGTTGGCAGTTATCAAATTCCCTCTCAATGTGTACTGTCGTAAATTTGAAGTTAAATGTGAGTTAATGTACCTCTTAAAAGAATATGAAAAGCATGTCAAAACTAAGAAAAATTACAAATGTTTAATTGCAGATCATTGGAGTCATCGGTTTAATTTTTTTTTCTTTCTTCATTATTCAAACGTGTTCTTTAATTTTTAATTTGGAATTTTTTAAGCTTCTTATATCAATAAAAATCCCAGTCATCTGGTAAATGACTTTTCAATGACCCCACTCTTCCTCCATGACCATGTTGTTGTTGTTGAAACCCAGACCGTCCGACCTACCAGAAAGGTGTAAGGTAACTGTTTGGACGGTCGGGAAGTGCCACCCAATTTAGACCGGAACCCAGTGGGGGAGGTATCCACAGGGACCGTACCCTCCTTCCCCTACCACCAAACTCTCGGAAGGACTTTCGGACCCACATGTTTAACGTGATCGTACTCCGCATGAACACGGCGGCAGTTTTTTTGGCAGTGGCTGGAATCGAACCGGGGCCTACCGAGTGCTACTCCAGCGCGCTAACCAATGGGCTACCGCGCCCCCCTCCATGACCATGTGTAATTATTGCTTACATCTTTTGATCTTTCTTTAATCCTCACATTGATTCATATACTCTACATTTTATTTTACTTTTCTTGTTTTCTTCTTAATTCCACATCTCTTTCATTCTATATTTTTTCTCGTTTTGACTTCCCTGCCGTCACACTAGATGGCAGTGCTCTATTGAGTTCATCATTTCGCTGTTTTCTGTTTGGCCGTTATACTCTGCTATACTCTGACATTCATTTGGTCATTTTGATCCAGCTTTGTTGCGCAGATGAAAGTGGTAAAATGATTTCAGAAACGTACGTCTGCTTACTTAATATCAGGTGCACTGTATTTTACGTTGGTAGTAGTTCATTATTAGATGCGCACAAAGTCACATTTCTATACGTCAAACGATACCAACGATTTGTAAGTAGTTACTGGTTGTGGCAAAATCTCTTTTTTTTTAAGTAAAACAATATTATTCAAATATTGTTAAACTAATCTTCATAAATGGAATTTGATAGAAATAGTCATCTGATAAATACTACATACAAACTATTTATAATGGTGAAAAACATTTCATTTAACAGAGCAAATGTTTCAAACTCCGTATGCTAATTAAAAGCATTAAAGCGCAAAGTATATGTTTTCACAGTTGCATTTTTTCCTAACCAACTGTTAAACAAACATCCTTAAACTCCAACCGTTGGCGAAAATAATTAAATTAATCCTTGTGGGCAATGGATTATCGTCTGCTAAACAAAATTAACTTCAGCTTTTTTCGTTTTATTTATTCTTTGCAACATAGTTGAAAAGAGTTTATGACATTGTTCATTCTGTCTGTCTGTCCGTTCGTACGATAACTGCCGTAAGAATGACTTTATCAAAATGAAATTTTAGTATGTTGTTGAGACGATCTGTGGAACCTATGGGAATATAAATGAATAATATCACCCAATTAGTTTTGGATTGAATAAAATTAAGCTTATAAAATTAATTAGCTTATAAAATTAAAAATAAATTAGCTTATAAAATTAAAAATAAAATAATAATTACATCCATATTATATGAAGAGATCACGTGACCCACTTCAAAAAAAATATGGCATTCATCTTTTTTACCAGAGTCAAATCAAAGATTTTAAAAGTTCTTTTAAATTTATA
>OX578139.1:24512692-24515192 GCA_951213105.1 Amaurobius ferox | reverse complement strand
GAGAGACATGTAAATGTAAAATTTGAAGCTACTTTATCCGTGTATGTAATAGCATATTTATTCCATAACTCCTCTAGAGTGTGTCTGTTTATCGTTCCTCTTTCTTGATGATCATATGATGGATTATAAAAACGTTGAAAGTCTGACATGATGTGATCACGCCATTCGTCAAAAGAAATTAAAAGCATACTGTATCTAACCGCCATTCTATAGATAAAATTCTTCAACTCTTCACCAAATCTAATTTCAATCTTGCTAAATTCCTGTATACGGTATTTTGTTCCTAATTTAAACGCATCACGTAGGTGCTTATTAGTAATTACATCCAAGTCACCCGTTACAATATGTCCCAGATCACCATCGACATATTGGCTAGATGTACAATTACATATAGTATTTCCATATAGATGCAGATTTTTACAGATTTTGTTATAATTAAAAACTTTACGTCCTACTGGTACAACATAGCGATATGACAAACAAATTTTCGTATTAGATATGGGAAAATGCATTTGTTGAAAATTAAATATACGTTTAAATGGGATATCATTAAAAGCTTTATTACTAAATGTAGCTATAAAGAATTCTTTATTTTGTTTAGGAAGTGTTTCGCCATTCAGGTTGATGTTCCATTGAGATGCTCTCAATTTTATCATATCGAGAAATATAGCAAACCAGTTGATGACAATATCGGACTTATCATGTGGTGCATCTTCAAAATGTTTGTTTTTGTAAAAGTGCCAAATGCGATGTAGGTAACGTTTACGAATACCATAAACAGTATTTTTGATCCAGTTTGTCTTCATATATTGATCGTTGTAAAATTGTTCGATTAATGCATCTATTTTTACTATAGTATTAATATAAGAATAGCGATGAGAACGATTGCCACGATGATGTCTAGTAACAGTATAGCCGTTTCCTTGAGGCTTAGTCGATGGTATCTTACTATTCCTGCATAAATCCAAATCATGATTTACTTTATAAAGTAATGAATTAAGGCCATATGGAAAGGCTGTTCCAAATTGACTAATGTGAACGTTCTCCCACCATAACCTTTCGTCATGGTTAGACACAAAATCTATTATTTTTATACTAATATCATCAAAGCCATGTAGTCTAAAGTGGCTTAATTCTAAATTTGAATGAAGTGCAGATTTAGTATTATAGAGTTTGACTTGACTTCTGTGGAGATTGATTCTTAGATTGAGAGCATTTTTAGTCTGTCCAATATACTGTTTTTTACATTTTCCACAGGTGATAGAATATATGCAGTTGAATGATTTGCAGAATGTACGATAATGGTCATGGTTAAAAGAGATTTGTTCACTCGCAGCAACAGGGCAAAGTTTACACCTTCGAGATCCACATTTTTTAAATTTAAAAGTTACAATATTCTTAAATTTATATTGATATTGCCTGTTAAAACGTTCATGATTACCACGAGAGTCTACATTTTTATCTTGAATACAAGATACGTCCAAGACGTTATTTTTATTTTCATCATTAGGTGTATGAGGGCATTTCTTAAAATAATGTAATATAGTGCTCATTAAGGGTAGCAGTATATCGATCACACAGTTTACCCTTAATCACTGTGTTACCGAGCCAATATATAACTTATATATCGTTGCCAGTCGCTAAAGTTTATAAGTTGTATTCATCATAAATAAATAAGTTATACTCGTATAATTGAGTGTAAATAGAAAAGAATATAACAATGCGATGACGTAGTATAGACAAGACATATTCATAAAAAATGATTCATTAATAAAAAATGATTCATCCATCCAACATATTTCGCTACAGATTATACAATATTAGCACACTCATTACAAATCTTCCAAACGTTGCCTATCATAACATTGCCTTTTGATGAAAGATATTCACTATTTTTATAGTTTTTTTGGTATTTTTACAAGATATTTTAAGTTTTTTTGATAGTTTATAAGATATTTTTCATATATAAACAGAGTCCATATAGAATATTCCGTGATTAAAAACAGATTAATGCTAAAAAGATTACCATATCTATTTATAAGATATCGTTATATAAAAATAGTAAAAGGCAAACGTAAAAGCAAATTTAAAAGTAATAGATTTGGATACCTGATAACAGATATCGTCAAATTAAAACATATATGATGAAAAAAATGAACATAACACCAATATCAGCATCAAAATCCCTATCATTATGCCCGCCTCCGGTCCAAACGTCACACTGAAGACCCCAGCCAACACGACTGAAGTCCGAGAGGTACCCCATTAAACAGAAATATGAAATACAATGCGCGATGCGACATGTACGTAAAACATATATATGTGAATGTCATAAAACGAAAATATACAAGTGTACTGAGTGTACCAAAAAAGTAACTAGACATAAAAGCGCGATGCAGTTTGTAAATGTCGAGAAATACAGCTAAGCAAAAGCTACGTGACAAAGCGGAAAGGTGAGGAAAAAGGACCAACTGGGAATACATAACCCCTAGTTCCCGGT
>OX578139.1:24488224-24512492 GCA_951213105.1 Amaurobius ferox | reverse complement strand
AAGTATTTTATTTTTAAAGTTATTTTGTACTTCAAATTTTCTGCCTTAGCGTAATTATATAAAAAAAATCATCACATAAATCTTAAACGAAAAGTACTAATTAAGAGCAATGAATTAAAAATTCAAATTTTTTGTCATTTGTTTTTTGTTCCTACCTAACTGTTGAGCGAACATTGCTAAAATCGGACAGTTAATGAAAATAATTATATTATTTTGTTTTGGTAATGACAGTCCTCTACAAAGTAAAAAATAACATCAACTTTAACTTTGGAGGAATTTGAATTCTTCTTCTTCTTTCTCTTTGCTGGTAAAACAAATGAAATTGGGATAAACTGAGGTGCTACCTTGAATAAATTCCTGAATGTGAAAAGAAGATTTTATTTTTAGCTAGTATATGGCGAGTGCAGAGTTTTTTTACCAGTATAAAATAACTGTGTAGAAGGTTTAAAATATGGAATAATATAAAGTCGAAATAATTTCTGATATGTATTAATTCGAAACTTTCTGTTATATTTCTATATTATTATACTATGTAAGGCTGTACATTGTTAAAAGACTGAGTTGCAACTTATTCTACAAAGTTTAATTTACGTGGAGCTCAAACTGTTGATAAAACGTAAAATTCCAATAGCGTCGCTGAAAGCAGCCTATAATAAAAATAAAGTAGCGACCAGTTTTGAAACAAAAACAACGTTCTTCGTCAGAACACACAAGAAGCGCAACCTTCAGTCGTCAGAGAAAGAACTGCGATTGATGCAAGAACAGCACAACACTGCAGTTATTTCAGCAATTTTCCTGAATTTCCTGCTTTTTTTTAATCTAATTGGAATTTTATGAACAAGTGATATGAATTCTTTGTTGACGTTTAGTTTCCTCTTTTTTATTTTACCTTTCATTCATTATGTCCCACCAACGACAACCTAGGAGAGATATTTAAATAAATATAAATTACCATATAATAATTACCATATTTAAATTAATTCTCCTAAAAAGAAGTTTAAGAACCTCTGCTTTTCCTATATAAAATTATATTCACATGTAGATCTATACACAGGCTAACATCCGGGAATGCTGCTCAATATGGTTCCCTTCTTCAAGATGTAAAATCTGCAGTCTGTGGACAGCTTGTTAAACTGCCGATCGTAATTGGTCGATTGAGAAGCTTCTCACATGCAGAGTGATACTGTCTTTCAAATCTGCCAAGGTTACCAGACGTCCTCGATAAACAAAACTTTTTAAGTATCCCTACAGCCAAAAATCACAGGGATTAAGATCTGGAGAACGAGATGACCAGGTTGTCGGAAACGCATGACTAATTACTCTATCATTAGTAAAATGTTGCCGAAGAAACTGCTGTACATATAGTCCAATGTGTGGAGGCGCTCCATCTTGTATAAAGGTAATCGAATCAAGACATTGGTGCTGTTGCAGTTGGGATACAACAAAATTTTCGAGCATTTTTTTGTACCTCCTGGCCAACACGGTGCATATCACAGGGCCATTGGGAGTGGCCTTTTCGAAAAAGAAAGATCCAAGAATGAATGTGGCTGTGAATCCACACCAGACTGTAACTTTCGATGAGTGAAGTGGAATCTCTTGGAAGGTACGAGGATTTACCGTGTCTCAAATGCGACAGTTATGGGTGTTGACTGTTCACTTAGATGGAAATGCGCTTCATCGCTCCATAGAATCTGTCATGGCCACGATGCATCCACTTCAACTCTAGCCAGAAATGTCAATACGAAGGTCAGTCGCTTATCCCTGTCTATGGTCAGCAAGTAGTGGTTGTGACTAATTTTGTACGGGAAAAAATGCACTATGTTTCTCAGTACGTTCCGCACTATGCTGTAGGGAACACCCAAATGTCGTGACACTTCACGTGCACTACTACAGCCTATAACATTATCCATTGATTATTCAACAATAGCGTGGGCAACATCGTCAACGACATCTGATTGAGTCCATTTGCGTCTACGACACGGCTGAACTCCAAGATGTCCAGTTTTCTCGAATCGAGCGATCATTCTCCTGAGAACTCGTGGAAGTAATGGTCCTTTCCGCAAATTCTTATGTCGACGAAACTCTCGAAGTGCAGCTGCAGCATGTCCTTTGTTTTCATAAAACAGCATCACAAGCAAAGCGCGTTCTGGCAGTGTGACATCCATCGCTGATAAGAATGAAAATTTCCCAGTTTTATCCCCTTTTATGCCCAGAACATAGTAGCTGCAAACCAAGGGTTTATGCAAATTTTTGTGCTTACAGTGCGAAATTGCAGTTACAATGACAGTTTAAGTTTCTTCATTTTATTATGTTCTTTTTTAACACTTTACAACATGTTGAAAAGTGTTTATGACTTTGTTCATTCTGTCTGTCTGTCTGTCCGTTAGCACGATAACTGCCGTAAAAATGACTTTCTCAAAATGAAATTTTAGTATGTTGTTCAGACAGTCTGTGTGACCTATGGAAATATAAATAAATAATATCACCCAATTAGTTTTTTATTGATCCCGGGTTGAAAAAATGAAATACATTGAACCCTACGGGACCTAATTTTTCAAACATTTTTTAAGCAAATTTAAAATTCACAAATTACTTCGAAATTTTCAGGAAATATTCACATTATCCTATAAAATATATAAAAAAAATTTCAGTAAAATATGTTAAGTAGTTTTTTAATTAAAAATTATTTAATACAGGGAGAAAAACAAATTCAATTAAATTCTTACTTTTGGGATATCCTCCAGAAAGAAAAGAGAGATATATTATATAATAAATATCTTTCCAAGAGTTTAATTATTTTGTATATGAGAGAGGCTTCACATTTTAAAATAAATTTGGTAGATAACAATTTCTCACATTTTTTTAAATTTTATATAACTCTTCATAATATACTTATTTGATGGCATTTTTAATGCACTTTCGTACGTCCTAGAGAGTTAAAATTTGGAACATAACTTAAATTTGTTGAACATTTTATTCTACAAAAATTTGGTGGATCTTTAACTATAGATCCTACATTTTTTTTCGTAATGGCCTGCAAATAATCCCCGTTCACTTCTATAAATCATTGTTGTAATATTGTTAAAAATTCTGATGTGGGCAGCACATGTCTTTCCCTGCAGACTCATATTCACGTTCTCTTTATTTCTTCAATAATAATTTGAGTTTATCAGCACAAAATAACAGCCATAAGTATTTTAAATGACATTGAATTTACACGTTAAACTTAAATTTAGTTCTCATTTGATAGCTGAACTTATTGTCAAAGGTGGCGTAGCGAAAACGCGAAAAAACTAGAATATCTCAAGAACGGCTAGTCCAAGAGTAATGGGGTTAGTCTTATTCTTTTTGTTGTCAAAAATCACGTATAAAATAGGAATTTAATTGATATAATTGAGCACACGTAATCTTCTATTTTTATATTTAACGACTTTTGCGGGCTATTTCTCAAAAATAGCCCGTTCCTTTTTCCCGAATCGTACTAGAATAACCTACAAATGATTTATATACCAAATTTTGCTAAATTTGGTATATAAATCACTTGTAGGTTATTGAAATATTATACACCAAATTTTGTTAAATATGTTCCATTAGTTTTTAGTTAGAGTGCATAAAGGCAATTTCTGCCGGCCATTTCGCAAAGAAAGCAGATTCTTTTATTACGAATCGTACTATAATCTAATGAATATCAGGGTTTCCTACAAAAAACATACCTACCAAATTTTATGAAATTCGGTTCATTAGTTTTTCAATTAGAGTGGATGTAATATCCTCACAGACACATAGAAACATACACAGATATACCCTTACACACACAGACGCCTTCCTAAAAATAGTTATTTCGTGTTCTAGAAGTCCCAAAACGTGTAGATCCTTCGAAAATTCGAATTCCGATCTTCAGCACGATTCCAATACTTTGAATACATACACACACACACACATATATTATCTGTGTATTATCTGTGTATCTAAATTCCGTGCCTACGCAATTACAATAGTTATGATTTTAAATGATCCCTAAACTTTTATTATTTCTTCCACGAAGCCTAATTTTAACTTATGCAGAATGCAAGTATCTCAAGCGATTGTAAGGTGAGTTGCATAAGAATTGCGGATTTTTTTTCACACAAAATTATTTTCCTTTCTGGTAGGTCGGACGGTCTGGGTTTCAACAACAACAACACAAAATTATTTAGCTCTGGAGTCTGGAATACAAGTTCTATAAATGAAATATTCATTGATTTTGCATAGAGAATCATGTGATTTATATTTCGATACAGTTTTATATATTTAAGTATACTAAATTACTTTAGTACTGTGATAATGTAAAAGATATCACCACTGAATCTATCACATTTTAGAAATTTTTAAATAAAATTGCATTTCAGTTTGAAAGTGTTTCATAATCAATGCTTATGCATGATTGATCTTTCTTGTTTTTTCATATCAACAAAAGAAATTAAAAGGGAAAAATTCCATATCGCATGTGTTTGTTTTTTGTGATTATTTTGTGTCTTTTCAGTATATTTTCTGATATACAGCGCCACTTGTTGGTGTTTCTAGAACTATTTTTTTCACGTAATCCCTTTCCCCATGTCTTGAATAGTAAGTAGGTTCAACAATTTTGGAGCCTTTACACTGAGTAGTTCGATGTATAGAGGGCTCAGTAGGGGTGTTTTAATTCTAACCACCCGGTACTTTTGCGTTAAAGAAATACAGCAATTCTTATGAAACTCATCCTACATATTTTGCTGTTTACATTTTACATAAGTGAAAAATTGGCTTCGTTGTAGAAATAATCAAATTTGGATGACCATGTAAACCCAAATATATTGTCATTTCGTTGTTTCAGTATGTAGATGCACAGAATTTAAGCAAAAATAAAGGGGTTTAGGTCGAATACAACACTCAATATGAATTAAAAAGAACTTTAAAAATTACGATTTTGAGACAAGATGGATGCCATATATCATTTTGAAGTGGGTCACGTGATCTTTATATATCATGGTCACGTGATTGCTTCATATAAGAAGTGTTATTATTATTTTAATTTTTATTTAAAAACTACTGAATGTATTTCGCTGAATTTTTTTTATATATTTTATGGAATAATTTGAATATTACCTAACATTTGCGAAGCAATTTGTGAATGTTAAACCTGCTTAAAAAATGTTTGAAAAATTAGGTCCCATAGGGCTCAATGTATTTCATTTTTTCAACCCGGGTTCATTCCAAAACTAATTGAGTGATATTATTCATTTATATTCCCATAGGTCCTACAGACCGTCTGAACAACATACTAAAATTTCATTTTGATTAAGTCATTTTTACGGTAGTTATCGTGCTAACGGACAGACAGACAGACAGTCAGAATGAACAAAGTCATAAACACTTTTCAACTTTGTTGTAAAGTGTTAATAAAAACTACCAAGAATGTTAATAAAACCCTTAACTGTGCGAATCTGTAAAACCATATCTCCATTGATATAACAAGAAAGATCAATCATGCATAAGCATTGATTATGAAACACTTTCCAACTGAAATGTAATTTCATTTAAAAATTTCTAAAATGTGATTCATTCAGTGGTAATATCTTTTACATTATCACAGTACTACAGTAATTTATTATACTTAAATATTTAAAACTGTATCGAAATATAAATCATCTGATTCTTTATGCAAAATCAATGAATATTTCATTCATATAACTTGTATTCCAGACTCCAGAGCTAAATAATTTTGTGTGAAAAAAATTCAGCAATTCTTATGTAATTCATCTTACAATCGCTTGAGATATTTGCATTCTGCATATGTTAAAATTAGGCTTCCTTGAAGAAATAATAAAAGTTTAGGGATCATTTAAAATCACAACTATTGTAATTGCATAGGCACGGAATTTAGATACACAGATAATATATATGTGTATGTGTATATACTCAAAGTATTGGAATCGTGCCGAAGATCGGAACTCGAATTTTCAAAGGATCTACACGTTTTGGGACTTCTAGAACACGAAAAAACTACTTTTAGGAAGACGTCTGTGTGTGTAAGGGTGTATCTGTGTATGTTTCTGTGTGTCTGTGTGGATATTACATCCACTCTAATTGAAAAACTAATGGACCGAATTTCATACAATTTGGTAGGTATGTTTTTTATGGGAAATCCTGATGTTCATTAGATTATAGTACGATTCGTAATAAAAGAATCTGCCTTCTTTGCGAAATGGCCGCAGAAATTGCCTTTATCCACTCTAGCTAAAAACTAATGAACCAAATTTAACAAAATTTGGAGTATAATATTTCAATAACCTACAAGTGATTTATATACCAAATTTAACAAAATTTTGTATATAAATCATTTGTAGGTTATTCTACTACGATTCGGGAAAAAGGAACGGGCTATTTTTGCGAAATGGCCAGCAAAAATCGTTATATATAAAAATAAAAGACTACGTGTGCTCAATTACATCAATTAAATTCCTATTTTATATGTGATTTTTGACAACAAAAAGAATAAGACTAACCCCATTACTCTAGGACTAGCCGTTCTTGAGATATTCTAGTTTTTTCGCGTTTTCGCTACGCCACCTTTGACAATAAGTCCAGCTATCAAATGAGAACCAAATTTAAGTTTAACGTGTAAATTCAATGTCATTTAAAATACTTATGTTGTGCAGATAAACTCAAATTATCATTAAATAAATAAAGAGAACGAATATGAGTCTGCAGAGAAAGACATGTGCTGTCCACATCAGAATTATTAACAATATTACACCAATGATTTATAGAAGTGAACGGGGATTATTTTCAGGCCATTTCGAAAAAAATGTATGATCTATATTTAAAGATCCATCAAATTTTTGTCGAATAAAATGTTCAACAAATTTAAGCTGTGTACCAAATTTTAACTCTCTAGGACGTAGGAAAGTGCATTTAAAATGCCATCAATTAAATTTATCAAGTAGAGTTATATAAAATTTAAAAAAAATGAAAAATTGTTATCTACCAAATTTATTTTAAAATATGAAGCCACTCCCATATGCAAAACGTTTAAACAAAGGGAGAGATATTTATTATATAATATCTCTCTCTTTTCTTTCTGGAAGATATTCCAAAGTCAGAATTTAATTGAATTTGTTTTTTTCCCTATATTAAATAATTTTTTTAATTAAAAAACTACTTAACATATTTTACTGAATTTTTTTTTATATATTCTATGGGATAATGTGAATATTTCCTAAAAATTTCGAAGCAATTCGTGAATTTTAAATTTACTTAAAAAATGTTTGAAAAATTAGGTCCCATAGGGTTCAATGTATTTCATTTTTTCAACCCGGGTTCAATAAAAAACTAATTGGGTGATATTATTTATTTATATTCCCATAGGTCCTACAGACTGCCTGAACAACATACTAAAATTTCATTTTGATAAACTCATTTTTACGGCAGTTATTGTGCTAACGGACAGACAGACAGACAGACAGACAGACAGACAGAATGAACAAAGTCATAAACACTTTTCAACTTTGTTGTAAAGTGTTAATAAAAATGGAAAATCTCTTCTATTTTTCTTTTCTTCTTAGTAATAGTAGAATAATGATCCCTAAAATTAAAACTACCAAGAATGTTAATCCCCAAATCCTTAACTATATGAAACTGTAAAATCATATCTCCATTGATATAATAATGGAAAATATGAAGATCTCTTCTATGATTAAAGGTTATCATGCAACATTTTAAAGTATAAGTACAAATGATTTCTAAGGGCCACTCATAGAGCTTATTCAGATCTTATAGGAATTACCCGCAATTATCAAGATAATGAATTTGTCGATAGAGTTTAAAATCATCAGCAAACCACACACGCTTTGAAAAGTGAATAATCATCATTAAATCGTTCACAAGAATAGTAAAAAGTAAAGGTCCCAATATTGAGCTGTGTGGAACCCCGGAAGTATTAATGAAAACATAAGATAGAGTCACCATTTAATTGTCACAATTTAGTCACCATTAGATTATCGCATATCACTCATCAATAGATTGTCACAATTTAGTCACCAGCAGATTGTCACAATTTAGTCACAAAAGATTCAACCTTCTGAGGGTCTGGAAGTACTTATTGAAAGAAACCCATAATTTCTGCTCTGGAGTAGGGTGTCAAAAATCCGGCTACGTTACATTATATCTGATAGTTCTTACGTGTGCGAAGTTTCGGGTTTTTAGGTCACAAAGGGAGTTTCTGGTACGACCTGAAAATACTTTTAGGAAGAACCCCATTTTCTTTGCTTCCCGGGGAAAATTGAAAAGCCGCCTCCATTAAGTTCTGGCCCGTGGCTGATACTATAATTGTGCAATGGCGGTTACCGGGGAGCTGCTATGTGGTCTGGAGAAGATGCATATACGTTAGATAATTATTATATATTTGGGGGGCAGGATAGCTCAGTGGTTAAGGCATAGGGATTGCACTCAGAGGAAACGAGTTCAATTCCAGGCTATGCCCAAACTGTCTTTGATGAGGAATACGAACATGTTAAATATGTGGGTCTGAAAGTCCCTTAGAGAGGTTGTTGGCAGGGAAAGGAAGGTACAGTCCCTGTGGATGTCTCACCCAATCCCCAACTATTTCCGATCTAATTTGGGTAGCGCTGTCTAGGCCGTCCAAACAGATACCTTACACCTTCGGGTAGGTTTTTGGGCAAAGTCGAGTAGTCTGGGTTTTCAACCTTCGGGTAGGTCGGACTGTCGAATTTGAAATAGAAAAATGAAATTATATATTTTTGCATTGTAAAATCATTACCTGACAAGAATGGCAGTCTTTGGCTCAATATTAGCCTATTATTGGCCATTTTAGCCAATGCATAATATGTATAATACGGTAATATTCATTAATATGAGTACATTTATGTAAATTTAATAATAATAAAATTCTTTTTTTTAACACAGGCAAATATAATTCACAAAATGGCACAGTCCGTATTCACGTCACAATATTCACGTTCGAAATTTTCACGCTGGTAAAAGTTAGAGAATTAATCGAACACTTTCCTGCTCTTTGTGTTTACTTGTTTAAGCAAAATGGTTTTCCAATTGATAGATCGCTGTAGAGATATCGCCGGGACTTAAAAATGCTTTAAAACACGGTCTGATGGTACTGTTTGTTTTCGTTGTCATGGTTAGCCGTTTTGTAACACGGATTCAAAGCATTAGGTTATGTACATTCTCTAATTGAAATGTTTATTTACTTGAATACAGTATTATAGAATGTTTCGTTTTTACGTCGTTAAACACTAAAAGAGTTTAATTGAAAACGTTTATTAAACGAAAGTAATGTGTATTTTTTACTAGCAAGTATACTCGCAGTGTTTCTTTCAGGACTTTTTGGCCTGTGGGGGAGTGAAGGAAACTCTAAGGGGGCGAGTTTTCTATTTGCTCTATATAAGTATATATCTAAATGCTGTCACATAAATATAAATTAGGTTAATATAAAAAGTCTCCAGGGGAGGAGGGGATAATAATCGTATCCGGGGGCTATGCCTCCCGGATATGGAAGTATGTCTGAAAGAAACATTGTATATTCGTCGTTGCTTCCCCATTGTCCCTTGAACAATTTCAGAAATGTACAAACTAATAGTTCCAAAACTATAGAGTATAACTAATTCTTTAACTATTCTAACTTTAATTTGTTTGATTGTCTAAAAGTAAATTATCACTGAAGATTTCGTTATGTAAATGTAAAATACGTCCGGAAATCATGTTTGTAATATATGCAAATTCATTCATCGTCTTCTACGATGATTGAACTATCTTCTTCCTCTCAAAAATGTCTTTCTAAAAAGGGAAGACCGTGCTGGTGAATTCAAGGAAAAAATTCAGTGGGTATTGAACTAAAATGAACTGGGTTGATATAATGTATTTTTCTTTTACCACTCGGGGTACAAAAATGTTCAGTCATTTGTGATATTTGAAAATTCTGATTTATTTTTCATTTTTATTTGCTGTATGAAATATCTTTGATTATATTTTATCTGAGATAGAGATTTCAGTTATCTCTCTAATGTTGATCAGGGAAGCTGATTGATTGGCAACGATATGCAGGCGATTTTTGTACTTCGTTTCGGTATAAAGATTCGGTATATTTTGTACCTTGTTCTCGGTATATTTTTCTCCTAAGTAAATAATCTACAGCAGATTTACTTTTTGTCTTTCTAACTTCTTTACTACTAGCAGTACACCCGTTTTTCGTACAGAATTTGCAATATACAGAAAGGTAAATTCACAATTATGTACAGCTTTCTATAGTATTCTACATAACATTGTTTTTCAAAACATACTATTAACATGCTTAAATTAATGCTCCTAGAAAAATTTACGTTTCTCTGTTCTCGCTATACAAAATTATCTTCACAGGCAAATTTGATTATTGAGCAACATGATATCATTTTTGGTCATTTTAGACAATGCACAATGTGTATAATACGGTAATACTTATATACATCAATATGAGTGCATTTATGGAAATTAAGCAATAACAAAATTGCATTTTTTGTAACACAGACAAAGATAATTCACAAAATGAAACGTTCAGTATTCACGTGTATTCAGTATTCACGTTCGAAATTTTCACACTGGAAAAATTTAGAGAAGTATTAATCGAACACTTCCACGCTCTTAGTGTTTACTTGTTTAAGCAAATTGTTTTTCCAAGATCTCTGTAGAGATATCGTCAGGGCTTGAAAATGCTTTAAAACAAGGTCTGGTGGTAATGTTTGTTTTCGTTGTCATGTTTAACCGTTTTGTAAAACGGATTCAAAGCATTAGGTTATTTGCATTCCCTAAATTAAATGCTTATTCACTAGAATAAATTATGATAGGATGCTTTTTATATACATCGTTAAATGCCAAAAGAGTTAAACGGAAAACGTTTATTAAAAGAAAGTAATGTGTATTCTTTACTAGCATATACTCGTTGTTTCTTCCCCATTATCCCTTGAGCAATTTTAACAAGAAAGATCAATCATGCATAAAGCATTCATTATGAAACATTTTCCAACTCAAATACAATTTTAAGTAAACATCTCTAAAATTCGATACATTCAGCAATGATATATTTTAAATTACCACTGTACTACAATAAGTTATTAGATTTGAAAACTTAAACTTCGTCCAAAAAAATAAACTGTATTCAAATGACGTCATCAAAATATAAATTGCCTGGCTCTCTATTTAAAAGAGAGAATATGTCATTCATATACCTTTATTCCAGACTCCAAAGTAAAATAATTTTGATTGAAAAAAAATTCAGCAATTCTTGTACAACACATCTTAAAATCACTTGTTTACATTCTGTATCCATTCAAATTAGGCTTCGTTGTAGAAATAATCAAAGTTTAATGATCATTTAAACTCAAAATCATTGTAATTGCGTTGGCGCAGAATATAGATGCACAGAAAATACGCAAAACTAAAGCGGTTTTAGGACGGATGCAACACTAAATATAAATTTAAAAGAATTCTTAAAATCACGATTTTGACACTGGGAAAAAAGATGGATGCCATATTTTATTTTAAAATGATCTCATCATATTATATGGGTGTCATTATTGTTTTAATTTTAAGAAACTACCTCACATATTTTGCTGAAAATTTTTTATATATTTTATGGGATAATATTTATATTTCCTAAAATTTTCAAAGCAATTTGTGAATTTTAACTTCGTTTGAAAAATGCTTGATAAATTAGGTCCCATAGGATTCAATGCATTTCACTTTTTCAACTCGGGTTCAGTTCAAACCTACTTGGATGATATTATTCATTTACAATGCCATATATCTCATAGATCGTCTCAACACCATACTAAAATTTCATTTTGATAAAGTCATTTTTAAGGCACTTATCGTGCAAACAGATAGACAGACAGAATGAACAAAGTCATAAACACTTTTCAACTATGTTGTAAAATGTTAAAAATTTACAACTTATTATTTCTAAAACAACAGAGAATAATTAATTCTTTAACTGGTTAATTTGTCAGGTTGTCAAAAAGTAAATCAACACTGCGGATTTCATTATGTAAATTTAATATTTATTCAGAAATCATGGCTGTAATATATGCAAATTCATTCACCATCCTCTGCGATGACTGAAGTATCTTCTTCCTCCCAAAAATGTCTCCCTTCCCAAAAAGGGAAGACCGTGGTGGTGAATTCAAGATAAGGTTCATACATTTAATATTCAGTGGGTATCAAACTGAAATGAACTGGGTTGAAATAATGTATTCTTTCTTTTATCACTCGGGGTATAAAAATTTTCAGTCATTTGTGATATTTGAAAATTCTGACTTCATTTTTCATTTTTATTTGCTGTATGAAATATCTTTGATTATATTTTTTCTGAGATAGAGATTGTCACTTATCTGTGTAATGTTGATCAAGCTGATTGACTGGCAAAGACATACACCTGATTTTTATACTTCGTTTCGGTATAAAGATTCAGTATATTTTGTACCGTGTTCTCGGTATATTTTTCTCCTAAATAAATAATCTACAGCAGATTTATTTTTTGTCTTATTATTATTATATACTACTAGCAGTACTATACCCGTTCTTCCTACAGAATTTGTAATAAACAGAAAGGTAAATTCACAAATATGTACTGCTTTCTATAGTATTCTACATGACATTGTTATTCAAAGCATTCTATTAAAATGTTTAAATTAATGCCCAGAGAAAGAAGTTTATCTGTTCTCTCTATACAAAATTATCTTTACAGGCAAATTTGATTATTGAGTAGCATGACATCATTTTTGTCATTTTTGCAAGTGCACGTGTATAATACGATAATACTTATAGACGATTTTTATACTTTATTTTGGTATATATCCTTCGGTATATATATACCGTGTTCTCGGTACTAAGGAAATAATCTACAGCAGATTTATTTTTCATCTCTTTATAATTATATACTAGCAGTATACCCGTTCTTCGTACAGAATTTGCAATGTAAAGAAAAGTAAATTCACAATTACTCACAGCTTTCTATAATATTCTAAATGACATTGTCATTCAAAACATTCTATTAAAATGTCTACATTAATGCTCTTAGAAAGAAGTTAAGAATATCTATCCTCGCTATAGAAATTCAACTTCACAGGGAAATTTGATTATTGAGCATCATGATATCATTTTTTTTTCAAATACTTTTGCGAACGTTTTCATAATGCTATCACAATAGAAGGTTTTATAGTGTGATTAGTGTGATTTTTATTAATATCTCGATAACTCCTGGTCCTAGAAACTCGAAACAAGGACTAAATTTTAGGGGGGGCTATTCTAAATCTACTCCAAAAATTTCTTTAAATTCGGTGCAGCCATTCTCTTGTAATGATGAGACAAAAGCCCCCCCACACACAGACATATTTTCAATTTTCTTTATGTAAACTACATTATACCCGGTCTTCATACAGAACGTGCAATATAAAGAAAATTAAAAATCATAATCGTGTGCAAATTTCTTTAATATTCTAAATGATATTATTAATCAAAACATTCTATTAAAATATTTATAATGAAGTTTGTTCTGTTTCTTTTTATATCTCTGTTTTTGGTATACAAAATTATCTTCACAGACAGGTTTGAAGAATAAAACATCCTGGTCCTGTTTGTAAACAAATTTATAAAAAATAAAAAATTGAGTCAATATATGCCAAAATGTAAAAGCTAAATTTGTATGAGAAGATATTACCCGTACTACTTATATTCTCACAGATTAGAAGATATACCCGTATATTAGTAGAAGGTTACTTGTACTACAATATGAGTTAGGAATTGTTTTGAAAAAATAAAACAGATGACGTAATAAATTAAAAATAAAGCAGATGACATAATAAATGGAAAATGTCACTAATCCCTGTAATCTTTACACCTGAAGGCCGTAATTAATACAATCCAGTCAAAAATACAATTTTGATAATATTTATTTTATATACCTTTCTTTATTATTTAAATAAGAAAATATTTAATGAAAATCGTCTGCCGCATAAACACATTGGATTCAGATCTGTTCCTAAACAACATGATATCGTCTTCAAATAAATTTGCGGAACAAATATCGTCTGCATGATATAAACTATGGAAGTCTATGGACGTTTTAACTGTGCGTTTTTTATTTATATCTAGATAAGTCCTTGTCCTTGAAACTCGAAACATGGACCAAACAAACTTGAAACAGTTTTAAGTGGAGTTGTTAAAAGACTTCCCACAAATTTTCATGAAATTTGGTACAGCCGGTTTACCATGATGATGAGACACAAACACACAGAGAGAGAGAGGGAGAGAAAGACGGATATATTTCAATTTTATTTAGAAATATTTCTGTCTTATAATTTAAAAAAATATGCACTTAATTATCTTAAACAAACACCCCAATTATAACGTTATATAAAACAAATTTTGATTTATTCATTGTCTATTAATCTCTGATTTAGCATTATACAGACGATATGTTTTATCCTAATTTGTTT
The DNA here is from genome assembly GCA_951213105.1 of Amaurobius ferox. Taxonomy (NCBI): domain Eukaryota; kingdom Metazoa; phylum Arthropoda; class Arachnida; order Araneae; family Amaurobiidae; genus Amaurobius; species Amaurobius ferox. The sequence continues at coordinate 24,497,973 of OX578139.1, read as the reverse complement.
GAAGAAAATTATATCATGTCATTTAGCAACAGAATTAAATCCAATGTGTTCATATGGCAGACGATTTTTGTTAAATATTTTTCGATTTAAATAATAAATAAATGCATATAAAATAAATTTTATCGTAAGTTGTTTTTTTGATTGGATTATCTCAATTACGGCCTTCTGGTTGAGAGATAACGGGAATTATTGATGCTTTCAATTTCTTACGTCATTTGTTTTATTTTGACAAAGATTTTTCAAACTCATATATTGTAATACAAGTATATCATCTAATTTAGAGAATATAAGTAGAATGGGCATATCTTCAATTTTGGCCCTTTCATTTAGACATACGCATGTATATTGATTCGATTTAAATTTGTTTAAAAATGAGATCATGATGTTTTAATCTTTATATCTACCTGCGAAGATAAATTTGTGTCGCGAGAACAGATATTCTGAATCTACTTTTTTAGGAGTATTAATTTAAATATTTTGAAAAAATATTTTAAATGACATTATTTAGAATATTATAGGAGCCTGCAGATGATGACGAATTTTAAGTTTCTATATTTTGTATATTCCGTAGAAGGAACGGATATACTGTTAGTATTATACAATGATGGTACGTTGGTAAAGTAATTAATAAATTGATGATTAAGATTTGTATGTCTGCAATATATCGCTCTATAATTTAACAATTTAAAATAAAATTACCAAAATATTATTTTTACGCAATTTAAAATATTTACATATTATTTTTCTTACAATTATTAATTATTAAGTAATTACTACAAATAGTTCGGCAGTAGCTTTTTATAAAGGCTTTTATAGGTGATATATTTCACATTTCCCATTTTCCACCCGTTTTTCTTTGGATGCCATCCATCCATTGAGGTTGTAATATAGAGAAATTCTGGTATAATTTATGCAGATTCACTCCATAATCTAGAAGGCAGGGTTAACCCCCCCCCCCCCCCCCCCCGATTTTAAAAGATAACTCAAAGACGGGGATCGTGGTGTTGAATTCAAAAGATACGTTCAATTCATCTTATATACAGACAGTATGCAGTCATAAAATCTGACTTGAAATGAGATTTTCGCTTTTTCTATCACGTGAGATATAAAAATGTAAAAAGTTGGATGGAACTTTGACTACACTATTTAATCAAGAACGTGTGATAAGGAACGAAATACTAGGTATCAAAAATATATGCTTGGGTTTAAATACGGAGAAAGTAATAAAAATGGGATGTGGATAGTACATGACTTTCCCTACAGACTCATATTGGTTTTCTCTTTAATTCTTCAATGACTCATTAAATTGAGTTTAACTGCATAAAATAACACGTATAATTATTTGAAATTACGATTTGAACTTTTAATTCATTTTTTTTTCATTTGGGGTAGTAGTTTTAAAGGTGGCACGCAAAAATGCGAAAAAAAAAATATCTCGAGAACGGTTAGTCTTAGAGTAATGGGGTTAGCCTTATCTTTTTAAACATCAAAAATTATGTACAAAACAATCATTTAATTGATTGAGCATAAGTAGTATTTTATTTTTGCATCTTGACTATGTCTGCGGGAAATTTCGCAAAAAAAGACTCAGGTGTTTTTTCTTTCGAATCGTACCAAAATCTGATCAGCACTAGGGTATCGCACAAGTGACTTTATTATAAATTTTGTGAAATTTGGTCAATTAGTCTGGGAGTTAGAGTGAATACCTACATTGCACAGATACACATTCAGACGCCACGCTAAAATAGGTTTTTCGTGTTAGAAGTCCCAAAATGTTTAGATCCGTCGAAAATTTGAGTTGCGATTTTCGACACGATTCCAGAACTTTCCATATATTGTAGGGAATAATCATTACCATGTATTGTAGGGAACAACCATAACCATGTACAGTAGGGAACAATCCTTACCCATGTATTGTAGGGAACAATCCTTACCATGTATTGTAGGGAACAATCATTACCATGTATCGTAGGGAACAATCATTACCATGTATTGTAGGGAACAATCCTTACCATGTATTGTAGGGAACAATCATTACCATGTATTGTAGAGAACAATCCTTACCATGTATTGCAGGGAACAATCCTTACCATGTATTGTAGGGAACAATCATTACCATGTATCGTAGGGAACAATCCTTACCATGTATTGTAGGGAACAATCCTTACCATGTATTGTAGGGAACAATCATTACCATGTATTGTAGGGAACAATCCTTACCATGTATAACAATCATTACCATATATTGTAGGGAACAATCATTACCATCTATTGTAGGGAAAGTAAAAATTCTTTATCTTGCATAATAAATTAATAAATTAATCTGTCTGCATTTCTGCATATGTGTAGTCTGTATCGAAGAATCTAATCTTCGAAAAATCACAAAATTCAGTGCTGAGTTGGCTGAAATCGCTGTACGATAAACATCATCTCTATTTTTCCTAAAATTCGAATTAGTTTTTTCTTATTTTATGCACGATTTTGGACGATTTTCAACACTAATGGGTAACTTAACGATCGAACATATTATCCCAGAGTTTCCATCTTGACTTTATCATAAAGATGAAAAAAACATTATTTGTAAAGACTTGCGACTCGAACCCGTAGGGCAATTCCTTCATATTAATTTTAAATCGAAATATGAATGTTTTAAATTATCTGATTCAAATTTCGTCGCCTGCAAAAAAGAAGTTTAGCACAATTCTATAGTTTAGCAAAAATATGAGTTCATATCTCCGCATTCTAATGATTTTTTTTTCTTTTTTTTATTATATTTTTACTTTCTTTATAATGTATATGGAAAGTATTGTGACGGGGTCGAAAATTCGAATTCGAGTTTTCGATGGAAGAGAACGTTTCAAGCATCCCTGATCACGAATCGAACATTTTTCAGGTGATGTCTGTCTGTCTGTGTGTGTGTGTGTGTGTGTGTGTGTGTCAGAGAGTCTGTGGAGACGATAACTAACAAACGAATGGACCGATTCGAACGAAATTTGGTACACAATTATAATCCGTGAATACTGGAAGCCTATTGTTTTTATACGCAATCGAATGTTCAGAACCTAAATTTTCGAATGAAATTTTGAAAAAATCATCAAAAAATCAAAACCTTTAATAAAGTTACACAAATAGATAGCTCTTATGTAATTTTTCATTGTAAAATGATTAACATAAATTTTAGAACTCTAACATGAACCTTTCTCGAGATATTGCACATTTTTCAAAAAAATTATCAAAAAATTATATAAAATAAAAAAAAATATTTCCTATTGAGAAACATGTTCACTTTTCATATGTAATATCATGCGATAAATTGGGTGACATCATTCTCGTGGATCTAGCTAGTTCCATTCATGAAAAAAGATACTGTGTGCAATACTTTTGTAGTTGAACGCCAATAGTCATTTATCTGCTATAAGAATAAATTATTTCTCTCCATAACACTTGGCGAGATTTTGGCGACGAATTTGGCGGGATGTTACCAACTTCGCAACTTTTTTAAATGTTACAAAATTAAAGAAAATCTGGCCAAATGGATAAAAATGACGCTAAATCAATGAAAATAACGACTAATTGACAAAACTTCAATATCTTGCAAAAATATAAGTATCTACTATAAGAATAACCTATTTTATTTTTACTGTAAATGCAGTAAATGCATTGCATTATATAAAGAAAGTCATGTGCTGCCCATATCAGATTTTTTTTTCTGTGAATTTTCAAGCAAAAATATAACATTTCAGATTTTCAATTTCGTGGACAGAATCGTTTAATTCTTCTGTTGAAGGTTGCTATGCAATGATCGATGCAACTGACGCCGCACATCGTATCCGCTGCTACGGGAAGCAGTGGCGTATTTATAGAGTAGGGTAATGAATGACATTTTTCAATCTCAGTTTTAAATTAAATATCGGTTCTATCAATTCAGAATTGTATTAGTATTTGAGATATCGCTGTGAGAGGTTTGCATTTTCAGCTGAAAGAAGGATACATACTGAAGGACAATACACATTACGTGTTTTCGAACGGCCCGACTGTGTGTTATGTTACTTTCCCTGCAATACATGGTAATATATAGGAAAAGTATTGGAATTATGCCGAAAATCTCAACTCGAGTTTTCGACGGATTTACACGCTTTGGGACCCCTGGAACACAAAAAAACTATTTTTAGCGTGGCGTCTGTGTGCGTGTCTGTCTGTGCAGTGTATATATTCACTCTAACTGAAGAACTAATTGGCCGAATTTCATAAAATTTGGCAGGTAAGTCCCTTATGGGTGACTCTGGTGCTGATTAGAGTTTGGTACGATTCGAGATAAGAAAAAAACCTGCCGTTTTGGATAAATAGCTCGCAAAAATTGCTTTTATCCACTCTAGTTGAAAAGTTAATAGACCAAATGTCACAAAATTTGGGAAATAAGTCACTTAGCCTTTACCCTAGTGCTGAAATGGCCCTCAAAAATCGTCAAAATCTAAAATAAAAGATTGCGTATGCTCAAATATAAGAATTAAATGCTTTTTTATACTTAATTATTGACGATGAAATGAATAAGACCAACTCCATTACTCTAGATCTAGCTGTTCTCGAGATATTTTAGTTTTTTTCGCATTTTTGCTACGCCACCTTAGAAAATAATTACAGTTACCAAATGAAAACGATAATTGAATTAAAAATGCAATATTTTAGTAATTTAAAATCATTATGGTGTTATTTTGTGCAATTAAACTCAATTTAATGAATTATTGAAGAAATAAAGAGAACGTGAATATGAGTCTGCACGGAAAGCCACGTGCCGCCCACATCAGATTTTACTATTTGGAAACAGGTCACATTGTGATTTATTTTTTTATTGCTTGCCGTAAAAGAACATCTCATATTTATATAAGAGCTAGTGGGTACCCATGAAAAATCATGGAAAAATTTTTATACTTTGTATCACAAAGAGTTAAAATATACTGAAATCATACCACAGAAATCATCTTGGACGGATTGACATTTAATAGTACAATCTAACCTCGCAAACTCGACTTAACAGAGAATAAAGTAGGTGGCGAGTTACCGAAATACGGTTTTACGGGCTCCGAGTTGGATTATGTACGACTCATAAATAATACTTTGCTGCAAAATTATCTATTAACTTTATTTAATACAGAGCAAAAGAAAATCTATAATCTAACAAACATAATTACTGTGTTACAAAATAAAAATGTAAAATAAATATATACCTCCAGACAAAATAACTAGTTATTTCTGGAGTGAAGTCTGGTGATACAGGATTTTCTCCTACACTCTTTTTCATGCTGTTTCATCACATAAGTGGTGGAGGAATAAAATACCCATTACAGAAGCACCTTGCTCCTCGAAATTACACAGGGTTTTCACAACAACCCTCAGTCCTTCACTGTGCGTCATCTTTTTTAATTTTACCTTGTTTTCCACTTCCTCATCCTCTGATGCTTCATCTTTTTCTTCTTTTACCAGTGCAACAATTCCATCATGTTCTAGAATGTGATTATTTTCATTCTACCTCTTCCACTCGTCGACATCATCGTCAGTAGTTCTCTCGCAACCTAGAAACATCTTCATTAAGCCTACTGAACCAGAATTCTCTGTCTCCTTTGGTTGCTCTTGAGCTTTACTTCCTGAATAGTCAAGCATATTTCTCCAGGAATGAACGAGGCTTATATGTTGGGTCTCATCACAACATTAGATAATCCAGCTCACTTCTTCCAACAAGTTACCTTTTTTAACTTTCCGATAATCACCCTTCCTCCATAGCTAAGACCATTCATGAAAGAAGTTTGCGCTTTCTTATTTCAGTATTTCAAGGATGCCTTGATCCATTGGCTGGCAGCAGAGTTGGGTAGTAGTTAACTAATTTTGCAGTGAACTACATTTTCGAGTAATAACTACAAGTAATTGCAACTGACAATTACAAAAGTGTTGTTTGAAGTTGGTGATCGTAACTACCGAAGTAGTTGTAGTTGGAAAGCGCAATTATAGAACTAGTAGTTCAAAACAAGTAGTTGCAACAGCAACTACCAACTTATAGTTAGTAGTTGACATTGCAAAACTTCTGTTATGGTATTTCATGAGCAATGTAATGCCTCAGCTCCGAGATTAACGATCGTCAATGTGGTTTTTATTTCCATCTGTGATTGGCTGTCAGAGTAAAGCGTACCCAAACTGGAACAATATCTGAATGTGATGATTAAGCTTTCGTCGGTGAAGTTTCTCACTGAGTAGTGGTCGCGCAGTGTGGACACGCAAACAGCGGTGTGGGTAAGTCCGGGTCTGTGCGTTTAGTAGTTATTGTACCCTTACGACGAACCCTTAAAATATGAATGCCAGTGTGAGACGTCTTAGCATTTTATAGCAGGCGCTTGCTGTGTAGATGATAACATGCAATGTGAATCGAGGGGCAGAAGCATTCAAGCGCCTGAAGACGCATCAGAGTCAACTACCCAGTGTTGTATGACCATTGTTGATGGGCGCTTTTTCAAAATACTATATGAGAAATGTACATCCATCAATATACCGGAGTTATGCAGAAATTGTGAGCCCCAGAAAACGGCAATGAGGGACCATAGAAATTTCTCGTCAAATTTTTTCCTGAATTTGAAGAAGAAACATTGAGATGGTGCTTTATAGGAGTTAAAGGATTACGTCAAGCAAAAGAAGCTACGGCGGCGAAATATACCCAGTGGACGAAAAAAAGAAAACATCTCACTAAGAGAAGGGACATTAATTCCTCACGGATTTGAGACTCAGATTTGCCAGTTTGTGGTCAACTCAATGGTTCCATTTTGAGAGGTGGAAGACGGATATTTGTATGAAATTTTCCAAGAGCTTCACATTGATAATCATTGCCTTCATATACCCAGTAGATTGTCAGTTGTTTCCGGAGAATGGGACAATTATTTGAAAATAATATTCAAATCATTGGTAACTTGTTGCGCGATACGGAGTATGTTTGCACGATAGTTGACATATGGTCAAGAAAAAAACGCAATTTTCTAATGGTTACTGCACACTGGATTTCTGTCGGTTATCAAAGACAATCGGCAGCCCTGGTGTGTAGAAGATTTACAAATAACCACACGTACGACAGAATCGCGAGTATACTTAAAAAAATCCAACTATATTTCGGTTTGAGTGTAAAAAAATTAACTGCTACAATAACAGACAACGGTTTCGACTTTCTGAAAGCATTCAAAACAGTTGGAGTCGACGCAGAAATGATGTGAAAGTAATGATGTAGTGAAAGCGCCCATATGATGGTAAGAATGTTGAGCAGTTCGCGGATGAAGATTCAGCTTTTGAATCGGACAGGCACAACACCCGATCGGAACCCAAATCAGTTTCTGCAAAATCCAGTGTTAATGCCCAGGAGTTCTCCGAAACTATGGAACGTCTGTTGCCTAATCATATTCGGTGTTGCTCACATGCCCTTTATCTATGCGCAGTTGCTGAATAAAGCAGTGAATAAAGCAGTTGCACAGTGTCCGAAATTCTCTGAGCTGCATAAAGCGGTGATCTCCTTGTTGAATTTGGTATCGAAACCCAAACCTACTGAGATGCTTCGTGAGGTACTGGGCCATACACTATCCAGGTCGGGAGACACCAGGTGGAATTCATTATTTGATTCACTAAATCAAATTTTTAAAATTAAAGATAAATACCCTCAAGTGTACAGACAGTTGAAAACAAAACAGCAGTTGGCAGATAAATACTTTATACATCAAGGAATACGTTGAATATTCCGTGCCCTTGTCTCATTCACTGTACATTTTGCAAGCAGAGCACAATATATTTTTAAAATACTTATACCTTCTTTGACTGAAAAAAACTGCAGGCCCTAGCACAGAAATTAAGGGTTTATTGCCAGCCCCTAGTCGATATCTACATCTCCAGTGTAGAAAGACGATTTTGTGAATTTTGCATCACTGACTCTCTCAAAACACAGACTCCAGCTATTACCACGCTGTCTAACCCTAATTTTAAGATGCGATGGTTACCTTGCATCGTGTTTGACTTGTATTTCGCATTTGTGTTTCAAAGTTTTCACATAACAGGAATAAAGCAATATCCTTTTTTTTCAAATTCAGACATCGGAGCCACACTGTTACAGTAAACACATGCAATATTTGTTTCAGCAAATATTCAGTTTTGGACTTATGTTATTTTCTTGTTGATGAATTTTGTCCAAGAAACTGTTGAAAGATGTGTTACCACGAAGTAAAAGTATGTTTCACATGGTTTTTATTCTTGTTGCTGTTCTGTCATGTTGCACGTAATTTAGCTTTAAATCTTTGTGATAAAACAGATGTCGTTTTGTTTTACTAATTATTGCTCCCGACTATTCATTAATTCAATACACTACACAGTACAAAATTTACAGCTAAAAATGATATACCCAAATATGTAATTCCTGTATTTGTAGTTGTCACTTAGTAACTACAACTAATAGTTAATAATTGCTTTTGCTACTACTTATTTTTAATTATTAGTCGTAGTTGTACATTTCAGCTACAACTATATTCCTTGAAATCAAGTATTTGCGGTTCTCCAACTGCTAATTATATTTATAGATGTTCGATGCAACTATAGCTCCTGTCACTATGTGTTGCTGTTGTTGTTGTTTCTAATGACCTCCTATTTCGGCACAGCCTGTCATGATGCTGTAGTTTATAATATGTAGTTGCAACTACAATTGTCCAGCTCTGGCTGACAGATGAAGTTATATTTGGTCGGAGAAAAATGGCTGTTTTCGCAATTGTTCGGTATCATGGTATGACGCGCGTTGTCTAGGAAGTAAGTCATCTTCGAACCACACAACTGAAATAATAGAAATGAGAAGAAAATGAAAATCAACACTTTAGATTTCTATTTTTTTATGAGTTTTACGGAGTGTTGAGTTATTAAGAATGGAGTTTGTGGGGTTCTACCGTACGTGATTGCTATCCCGAATTCAACGATTTCTCCCTCTTTAACAGAAGTAAAACAGACAGACAGACGAACGCCTAAGTTTTAAGTTCATTCATTTCAAGGCTACCCATAAAGATTTAATGCAATTCGGTGCAAGTGTTCTCAGGCAATAATGAGGCAAACAGACGTGTTTTCAATTTTATTTATATAGATTTTTTTCTTTACATGAAATATATGTTTAAATTAAAATATGTACACATCCGCATATAACTCACATGCAAGTTAGGATATATTTCTTTTCCGTCCATCATAATCTGTGTCTTTCTCCTCAAATATGAATTCTATTTTCTTTTCCGCAAATTACTGCCATACAAGCATTAATTTCTTTCGTGTTCGCCCAATGGCTGGCCATTTATTGCATCAGAACTATTTCTGAAAATAATGAAATAAGTAAAACTGGCAAAAGTTTTATTTTCTCGTTTACTTCTTCTGTGTTGCCAACATCTTAGACAGTTAAGTAGGGAATCTGCTCCTGTATTATTTGTTGTATGAAAGAAAGGAATAATGACCAAATCAATTAATTTCTTTTGTATGCTCAAATAAATGTTTAGAATATGTTTTTCTTTCTTGTGGAATGAGTGTTTAATGTGTAATAACGCATTTATAAATAACTAGTTGCAGTAATATGTTCGAAATACAGTGTTCACGAAAAAGTCCTTAAGAAATGTCTTTGCAAGTAAAAGTCTAGGAGTGTACAAGTTACTTCTGTCGTAATGTGGAAAGCCCAGGTCGCCCGACTGACCCGAGGGCATGAGCAGCAA
>OX578139.1:24458224-24485724 GCA_951213105.1 Amaurobius ferox | reverse complement strand
GGTACTCACAGCAATAAATTATCACCATATTCAGAAACAAGCATTTGTGTTGGTTAATGTGGAGTGAATGCTCAGTTTTGATATGGAATCTATTCTAACTTATCCACTAATTTAAGCCTAGCACTATTTCTCCCTTCTAGGCTTAATAGCCATGTTTTGTCTATCTTGGGATATCACATTCATTTCAGTGTTTTTACATTTTACATTGATCTAATACTATGAGTTATAAATTCATTTTTAATATATATATATATATATATACAGTCATGTCCAAAAGTTAAGCATAGTTGCTGTTTATGTGAAAATTTCAGGAAATCTACAACGGAATGGAAGGAAACTCGGTAGGCAGTGTCAAATAGGGTTACAGAAGAAGAAAATAATGGAATATAACAAAACAAGGATAATAACGACTTTTATTATCCAAAAAAAAAAAGGTTGAAAGAAAAGGGTCATAATACGAGTGTCAACCTCAGTGAAACAGAATGATTAAAACAATGTGATTCTGCAGTTTAACACGGTGTGTGGAAATCACAGGTAGCCACGCATGCTGCACAATGATTTCACATACTTTCAATGAGGGTTTGGATGAGTTGTGTGTTCAAAGAGCTCCGAATAGTCAGTTTAAAGGAAGTCGTCAACCAAGGCCGCAAGGTGAGGAGTCGCGTTATCCCCATATGAATATGAAATCAGGACCAACAGCACCTCGAAACAATCGAACGGTAGGCTCAAGGATTTCGTCTCTGTATCGTTGAATTGTAACCGACTCCGTATCAAAGATGTGGAGGTCTGTGCGGCCGTCCATCATGATGCCTGCGAGATCATGACTCCCTCAAACGGAAAACGATGTGTTTCCGTGATGTTTCCCTAGTTAAAACGTCTTCCACGTTCACTCCAGATCGTGGTACGACGAGAATGAGTTTGCAGGCTAAACCTGGACTCGTCGCTGAACATGACATTTCCCCACTCTTGTCCACTCCACTGCCGATGCTCCAATCTCCACTGTAAACGCTCGCGTTTCTGTGTAGATGTTAGGGGTCATTTTTAGGTAACCCCCCCCCCACACACACACACACACCACCACCACCACCACCACCAAAAGTCTCAATGGTTCAGATCTGGTAAACGGGGAGGCCATAAAAATGGGAATGCTCTACTGATTACTAGATTTTCTGTAAAATACTGTCGCAACATCTGTTTCACAGGACGGCCAATGCGGGAAGGTGTTCCATTCTGTTGAAACATGGTGGAACTGAGGCATCCTCGTTGTTGGAGAGGAGAAATAACGATGTTCTGCATCATGTCCCTATAACTCTATGCAGTAACTAAACAGGTCTATGGTTCCTGTGGATAGACTTTTAAAAAATAGGGACCAATTCGTGCGTGCAAGGAATGTCAAAGAAAACGTTTGACGGATATCTGTATCAGAACCTTGTAACGCTTGGTGGCGCTGAATCTTATACGGATAAATTCTTAAAGTTTTCGGCAAACACTTATGTATTGTTGCTTAGAGTAAAAATCCAACAGCTCAAGCACTACTGATTCCTGCTTCATTGTGACTGGTCTGCTCAACAACAGCCGTTGCAACCACTTCAGCCACTTGCATTGTCACAAGTTTTCGGCCTCGTCCTGGTCGAATTGATATATATATATATATATATATATATATATATATATATATATATATATATATACTATATGTATAATATATATATATATATATATATATATATATATACTATATGTATAATATATATATATATATATATATATATATATATATATATACTATATGTATAATATATATATATATATATATATATATATATACTATATGTATAATATATATATATATATATATATATATATACTATATGTATAATATATATATATATATATATACTATATGTATAATATATATATATATATATATGTATAATATATATATATATATATGCAAAATATATATATATATATATATATATATATATATATATATGTATAATATATATATATATATATATATATATGTATAATATATATATATATATATATGTATAATATATATATATATATATATGTATAATATATATATATATATATATGTATAATATATATATATATATATATGCAAAATATATATATATATATATATATGTATAATATATATATATATATATGTATAATATATATATATATATGCAAAATATATATATATATATATATATGTGTGTGTATATAATACAGTGCAACTTGGATAATTCGAAGCTGAAGGGACCATTAAAAAAATTCGAATTATCCAAAACTTCGATTTAAAAAAGTTACATCTTTTAACTTTAGTTTCAGGTCCACTGAATGTTTGAAAAGGTTATTCTGTCAATAAGTAAATATTTATTGAGAAATATCTTGGTATGAAAGAATTAAACACTATTTGTACGTATGTAAACAAAATAAGATTTACGAAGGCTACGTACATGTACGTACTACATTCAATACAGAAAGTTATAGTTTTAGAAAAAAATTGTGCAATGTCTGATTATATTGTAGAGTTCAGTCGTTTAAGGTTAGCAAATTTACCAAGCATGTTTAGTGAACAGAAAACAGCTTCACTGAAGTTTGTTTGTCCTTCAATGTACCGACGAAATTCGCCTAGATGAAAATGCGTCTCCCACGATGTAGGGATTGGCGTCTCTTCTTCCTCCTCCTGTATATCATCCTCAATATCGTACTCCGCTGCACTCGTCTTATTTAACACTTCTGATAAAATGTCTTGATCTGACAGTTCTCCACAAACTTCTACGTTTTCGTCCAAATTGACGTATCCTTCGAATGTCACGTCCATATTGTTACCCCATGCGTCCGGCGGGGGAACATATTTTTCTATGAACTCAGCTGGGCCAGTTTTATTGGTAAATCCTGCCTTTCGAAAACAATTTGCTATTGTTGTTTCCTTTACTTGAGACCATGCATCGTGACGCAATCGTGTTGCATCAAGGACACTTATTACTGTTTTTTTAACACTTTACAACAAAGTTGAAAAGTGTTTATGCATTTGTTCATTCTGTCTGTCTGTCTGTCTGTCCGTTAGCACGATAACTGCCGTAAAAATGACTTAATTAAAATGAAATTTTAGTATGTTGTTCAGACGGTCTGTAGGACCTATTGGAATATAAATAAATAATATCACCCAATTAGTTTTGGATTGAACCCGGGTTGAAAAAATGAAATACATTGAACCCAATGGGACCAAATTTTTCAAACATTTTTTTAACGGATTTAAATTTCACAAATTGCTTCGAAAATTTTAGGTAATATTCAAATTGTTCCATAAAATATATAAAAAAAAATTCAGCGAAATATATTCAGTAGTTTTTTAAATGAAAATTAAAATAATAATTACACCTCTTACATGAAGCGATCACGTGACCATGATATGAAACGATCACGTGACCAACTTCAAAATATAATACGGCATCCATCTTGTCTCAAAATCGTCATTTTTAAAGTTCTTTTTAATTCATATTGAGTGTTGTATTCGTCGTAAAACCTCTTTATTTTCGCTTAAATTCTGTGCATCTACATACTGAAACAACGCTATGACAATATATTTGAGTTTAAAAGAGCATCCAACTTTGATTATTTCTCTAACGAAGCCTATTTTTCATTTATGTGAAATGTAAACAGCAAATTATGTAGGATGAGTTGTATAGAAATTGCTGTATTTTTTTAATGCAAAAGAATTTAGCTCATGGAGTCTGCATAGCTGATATGAAAGAAATATTCATTGACTTTACCGAGAGAAGGACAATTTTTTGCGATGAAGTTTTAAGCATACAGTTAAATTACTTATAGCTCCATGGTCTTAATTTTTAAATAAAATAAATTATTATAGTATTGTGATGAATGACATGAATGGGAAATTATTTATGAATGAAATGTTGCTTTTTTAGAGAGAGCCAGGCGTGTTATTTTTTCTATGACGTCATTTGAATGAATTTCAGTTGTTTTCGATGAAGTTTTTAAATATAATAAATAATCGTGGTATTATGATAATTCTAAAATTGTTACCGAGTAATATATCACATTTTAGAGATGTTTAAACCAGGCAATTTATATTTCAATGCCGTCATTTGAATAAAGTTAATTTTTTTGGATGAATGTTTAAGTTTTCAACTATAATAAATCAATGTAGTATTGTGAGAAGTTTTAAAATATTACCGAGGAATGTATTACATTTTAGACATGTTTAAATAAAATTGCATTGAAGTTGGAAAGTGTTTCTTAATCAATGCTTTAAGGATAATTGATCTTTCTTGTTTGTTTTTGTCCTTGAAAGAATTTGTCAAGAGATTTTGAAGGAAAAGGCATCTGTAAAAATGCTTGAGATTTTTTATGATGCCCTGGTCCATCGGTTGCACAACTGAAGTCGTATGTGTTGGGGAAAAAGTAACCTTTACATTGTCCATATGTTGAATAATAGAGTTATGCGCAGTGCAATTGTCAATAAACAAGATAATTTTTATGTTCTTTTGCCGATAGGTTTTATCAAGTTTCAGCAGCCAATCTTTAAAAATTTCTGCAGTCATCCAAGCGTTTTTATTTGATCTATACTCTACTGGTTTTGATTTGACATTTTTTGAATATCTTGGATCAGCAGATTTATCTATCATGAGCAAAGGCAGCTTTTCACTGTAATCCATGTAAGCCGCAACCAATAAAGTGACTCGTTCTTTACTGTTATTTCCCCCACTGCAACGCTCTCCCTTAAACGCTAAAGTCTTGTCTGGAGCGTATTTGAAAAACAACCCAGTTTCGTCAACGTCGAAAATGTCTTTAGCCGGTGTTCTCTCAATCATTTGTAAAACACCGTCTTTCCAAACAGTTGCTGCTTCTTGATTCACTCTTCAACTTTCACCACACATCCGCCTAAAGGAGATTCCATTTCTTTCCTTAAATCCATCCAACCAACCAGTGCTAGCCTTGAAATCACTTTTTCCGAAACCGGCAGAAAAATCTTTCGCTTTTGCTTGAATAAGGGGGGTCACACAGAGGAATGTTTTTGTCCAGTGTTTGTTTAAACCACTTCAACATGCACTCGTCGACTTCAGGATTGTACGGTTCTCCAGCTCTTTTGCGATCCTTTCCATTTCCACGCGTAGCAGCAGCGTTACTCAGAATTTTGTCCTTATTTTTCAAAAAGTATACAAAGTGTTCGGCGCTTTCCCGTACTCGTTGGAGAGTTCCCCTTCACACCCTTTTAAACATCGCGAATGACGTTGACCTTCTCATCAAACGTTAAATTCTTCGTCCGCGTGGTTTACTCAAAGACATCGTGAATGCTCATTAGCGAAACCCTCACAACACTACAGACACACTGACAGTAGGAAGCTCAAATGACGTCTGAACCCGGTTGAACCAATACCCTCTGTAGGTTGAACGCTCGAACCGGTCGAACTGATAGCGGGAAGGGGGGTTTCACCTGTCACTTGTCGAACAGGTTGGGGTAATCCGGCGATGATTTCTTAACGATGAAAGGCCGAGAAGTTGTTATGGTTCGAAAATTTTCATAAAAAACTTCGAATTAAGGAAGTTCAACTTCGAATTATCCACAACTTTTTAACATTGATTTAATACAAAGTTCAAGGGACCAAGAGAAATCTTCGAATTATCAACGATTTCGAATTAGAGACGTTCGTTTTATCCAAGTTGCACTGTATATGTGTATAATATATTTATATAGGTATGTATTTATTATATATGTATATATATATATATATACTAGCAGCATATCCGTTCTTCGTACGGAGTATATAATATAAAAAAACTTATAATTCGCAATCATGTGCAAATTCTGTTAAAATATTAAATTTATTGCTCCTAAAGAGAAGTTTAAGAATATCTGTTCTCACTATGCAAAATTATCTTCACGGGCAGATCTGAAGAATAAAACATCCTAGCCCCTTTTATAAGCAAATTTACAAGAAAAAGGAATTTAATCAATATATGCAACCCCGTTCCACTTATATTGTTGCAGATTAGAAAATATGCCAGTGTGTTAGTAGAAGATTACCCGTATTACAATATGAGTATCAAAAATATTTGCCAAAATAAAAGTGATGACGTAATAAATTGAAAATATCAATAATCTCCGTACTCTTTATACCAGAAAGTCGTAATTGACTCCAATATATGCCAATATATATCAAAACATATGCCAATATGCATGTACTACTTATATTCTCGTAGATTAGAAGATATACCCGTGCATTTGTAGAAGATTACTCGTACAACGTACAATATATGAGTTTAAACAATTGTTGCCATAGTAAAACAATTGCATAATAACTTGAAAATATCAATATTCCCTGAATCAATAATCCCCGAAAATATCAATAATAATAACTTTTAAACCTGAAGAACGTAATTGATATTATTCAGTCAAAAATGCTTTAAGAAAAATCCAATCGTTTTTTTCTAAAATATATTTTTATATCTATTTATGTATTATTCAAATCAAAAAAATAAAAATTTAAATTAACAGACAGATTTAATTTAATTGCGTTTCTAAGCAACATGATATAAGATAGAACCTTCCTCATAAACTGCGAAATTAAATAACCACTTTGATTTCTTTATACTTTTCATTGTTCAGTAAAATCTTGTGAAATATAAACCATGGAGATAGATTTCCCATTTAAATCATGTTTCAAACAATTCATGTTTTCAGAAAGTGACTAATTGGCGCAAAAAATCTCCCATCAAACTCAGAGATAAGATTTTTAATTCAATTTCAAACGATTTTCAAGCTTTTCATTTGGATAAATCACGGAGTTATAGAGTAGAACTTCTAAGGAAAAGTTTCGTTTTTCTTTAAAATCTCAACAACCCCCGAACTTAGACACTCGAAACTTGGGCTAAATTTATGGGGGGCGATTTCAAGGCTATCTACAAAATTTCATCAAATTCGGTTCAGCAGTTCT
The DNA here is from genome assembly GCA_951213105.1 of Amaurobius ferox. Classification (NCBI taxonomy): domain Eukaryota; kingdom Metazoa; phylum Arthropoda; class Arachnida; order Araneae; family Amaurobiidae; genus Amaurobius; species Amaurobius ferox. Next base: position 24,478,747 of record OX578139.1, on the reverse strand, counting down.
TCTGTGATGATGAGACAAACGAAAATTCCGTTTTTTGCTAATATCTCGAGAACCACTGGTCGTAGAAACTCCAAACATGCACTAAATTTTAAGTAGGACTATTTCCAGACTACCCACAAAATTCATCAAATTCGGTTTAGCCGTTCTTCTGTGATGACGGGACAAACAGACACACAGACAGATTTTCAATTTTATTTATATACTAGCAGCATACCCGTTCTTCGTACGGAGTATATAATATAAAGAAACTTGAAATTCATAATCATGCCCAAATTCTTATAGTATACTAAATGACATGTTTAATCAAAATATTCTGTTAAAATATTTAATATAATGCTCCTAAAAAGAAGTTTAAGAATCTCTGTTCTCGCTATATAAAATTATCTTCATGGACATATCTGAAGAATAAAACATCTTGGACCCCTTATGTAAGCAAATATAAAAAAAAAATATGGAATTGAATCAATATATGCAAAATAAAAGCGTTAAAATTGTATGGGACCCGTACTAATTATATACGCGAATATTAGAAAATATAACCTGTATTAGTAGATTACATGTATAAATTGAAAATACCAATAACCCCGTAATCTTTAAATCTGAAGACAGTCATTTATTCCAATATATGTCAAAATTAAAGTGCTAAAATTATATGGGAAGATATACACGTACTACTTATAATGTCCGATTATTATTAGAAGATTACCCACATATTGCAATATGAGTCACAAATGTTTTTTGGTAAAATACAACAGACGACGTAATAAATTGAATATATAATTAATCCCCTTAATCTTCATTCCAGAAGACTGTACTTGATTCCAATATATATGCCAATATATGTCAAAATATATGCCAATATACCTGTACTACTTATATTCTCGTAGGTTAGAAGATATACCCGTGCATTCCTAGAAGATTACTCGTACAACGTACAATATGCGTGTGTCAGCAATTTTTGCCGCAATAAAACAATGGCGTAATAACTTAAAAATATCAATAATCACTGAATCAATAATTCCGGAAAATATCAATAATAATAATGTTTAAACCTGAAGAGTCTAATTGATATTATCCAGTCCAAAATGAAATGGCAATGAAATTTATTTTATATACATATCTTCATTATTCAAATCGGAAAGGATTTAATAAAAATCGTCTGCCGCATAAACACATTGGATTTAAATCCGTTGCTAAGCGACATGATATCATTTGCTTCAAATAAATTGGTAGAAAAAATATCGTCTAAATAGTTATATTTCTATGGAACATTTGGCGACAGTTTCGTCAAATTAGCGACATTTTAAAAAATCGCCAAATTTATCGCCAAGTGGGACTGTAGAACTGACAGTTCCACTTTGCGACAAATTGACGAAATATCATCACAATACTATCCCCTAACAAAAAATAATTAATATCATTTATGTAGCGCAATTTTATGAATTTCAAGATATTTTTATAGATTTGGAAACATTTTTATCAATTTGGTGACATTTTAAAAATTCGCTAAATGTATTACTAAGTAGGATGGTTGGTCTGACAGATAAATGCTAACCAAACATCATTTCAGTACTCTCTTCTAACAAAACAAAAAAAAATTTCATTGATATGTAGAAGACCCAAGCCACACGACCAACCCGAAGGTTTATGGCAGCTGTTTGTGTGTCGTTTATATCAATTTGGCGACATTTCCGTCAATTTGGCAAAGTTTAAGAAAAGTTGTCAAATTAGCGATATCCCTCCAAATTCGTAGCTTTGAATTTGCAGATCTGAATGAAACATTCTTATCCCGTTTCAATATACTAAATGAAAACACTACAATTGTATTAGAAGATATACCCGCTCTACTCTTTTTCTGTTTCAACAATCGGCTATATGAATTTATTGGCTAAACACAATATATGAGTTTAGTAGCTAAATACGATATAAGCTTGAAAACTCTTTGCCAACATAAATGAAATTTATGTACGCAGTCAGCAATTAATATAATTAAAAGAAAAATCAAACCGACCATTCATAAGATATACTTTTATATCCATTTATCCATTTATTTATTATTTAAATCGAAAAAAAATAATAAAAACATTAACAAACACATTTAATTTAATTGCGATGCCGAGCAACATGATATATCCTCCTAAAATGTTAAAATTTATTAACCACTAACAGCACACCCGTTATTCGTACGGAGTGTATAATTTAAAGAAACTTAAAGTTCGCAATCATGTGAAAATTCTGTTAAAATATTAAATTTATTGCTCCTAAAGAGAAGTTTAAGAATATATGTTCTCACTATGAAAAATTATCTTCACGATCAGATCTGAAGAATAAAACATCCTGCCCCCTTTTGTAAGCAAATTTACAGAAGAAAAAATAGGAATTGAATGAATATATGCAACCCCGTACTAATTATATTGTCGCAGATCAGAAAATATGCCAATGTGTTAGTAGAAGATTACCCGTATTACAATATGCGTCTCAAAAATATTTGCCAAAATAAAAGAGATGACGTAATAAATTGAAAACATCAATAATATCCGTACTCTTTATACCAGAAGGTCGTAATTGATTCCAATATATGCCAATATATATCAAAACATATGTCAATATACCTGTACTACTTATATTCTCGTAGATTAAAAGATATACACGTGTATTTGTAGAAGATTCGTACAACATACAATATATGAGTTTAAACAATTTTTGTCATAATAAAATAATTGCATAATAACTTGAAAATATCAATAATCCTTGAATCAATAATCCCCGAAAATATAAATAATAATAATTTTTAAACCTGAAGACCGTAATTGATATTATCCAGTCAAAAATGCTATAAGAAAAATCAAATCGTTCTTTTCTAAAATATATTTTTATATCCATTTATTTATTATTCAAATCGAAAAAATAATTATTAAAATTAACAGAGAGATTTAATTTAATTGCGTTTCTGAGTAACATGATATAAGATAGAATCTTATAACATGTTAAATATGTCATGTCTTATAACATAAACTGCGAAATTAAATAACGATTTTGATTTCTCTATACTTCTCATTGTTCTGTAAAAGCTTGTTTTAAATAAACCATGAACCATGGAGATAGATTTCCCCTTTAAATCATGTTTCAAACAATTCATGTTTTCAGAAAGTGACTAATTAACGCAAAAAATCTCCCATCAAACTCAGAGATTAAATTTTAATTCACTTTCAAACGATTTTCAAGCTTTTCGTTTGGATAAACCACGGAGTTAGGGAGTAGAACTCCTAGGAAAAAGTTCCGTTTTTCATTAATATCTCGACAACCCCAGGTCTTAGAAACTCGAAACTTGGACAAAATTTATGGGGGGATATTTCAAGGCTATTCACCAAATTTCATTAAATTCGGTTCAGCCGTTTTTCCGTGATGATGAGAAAAACAAAAATTTCGTTTTTTACTAATATCTCGAGAACCACTGGTCGTAGAAACTCAAAACACGGATATAATTTTAAGTGGGGCAATTTCTGGGCTACCCACAAAATTTCATCATATTCGGTTTAGCCGTTCACCCGTGATGGTGTGACAAACAGACAGACAGACAGACAGACAGATTTTCATTTTTATTTATATAGATATACTAGCAGCATACCCGTTCTTCGTACGGAGTATATAATATAAAGAAACTTGAAATTCATAATCATGCCCAAATTCTTATAGTATACTAAATGACATGTTTAATCAAAATATTCTGTTAAAATATTTAATATAATGCTCCTAAAAAGAAGTTTAAGAATCTCTGTTCTCGCTATATAAAATTATCTTCATGGACATATCTGAAGAATAAAACATCTTGGACCCCTTATGTAAGCAAATATAAAAAAAATATGGAATTGAATCAATATATGCAAAATAAAAGCGTTAAAATTGTATGGGATCCGTACTAATTATATACGCGAATATTAGAAAATATAACCTGTATTAGTAGATTACATGTATAAATTGAAAATACCAATAAACCCGTAATCTTTAAATCTGAAGACAGTCATTTATTCCAATATATGTCAAAATTAAAGTGCTAAAATTATATGGGAAGATATACACGTACTACTTATAATGTCCGATTATTAGTAGAAGATTACCCGTTTTGCAATATGAGTCACAAATGTTTTTTGGTAAAATACAACAGACGACGTAATAAATTGAATATATAATTAATCCCCTTAATCTTCATACCAGAAGATTGTACTTGATTCCAATATATATGCCAATATACCTGCACTACATATATTCTCGTAGGTTAGAAGATATACCCGTGCATTCCTAGAAGATTACTCGTACAACGTACAATATGCGTGTGTCAGCAATTTTTGCCGCAATAAAACAATGGCGTAATAACTTAAAAATATCAATAATCTCTGAATCAATAATTCCGGAAAATATCAATAATAATAATGTTTAAACCTGAAGAGTATAATTGATATTCTCCAGTCCAAAATGAAATGGCAATGAAATTTATTTTATATACATATCTTCATTATTCAAATCGGAAAGGATTTAATAAAAATCGTCTGCCGCATAAACACATTGGAATTAAATCCGTTGCTAAGCGACATGATATCATTTGCTTCAAATAAATTGGTAGAAAAAATATCGTCTAAATAGTTATATTTCTATGGAACATTTGGCGACAGTTTCGTCAAATTAGCGACATTTTAAAAAATCGCCAAATTTATCGCCAAGTGGGACTGCAGAACTGACAGTTCCACTTTGCGACAAATTGACGAAATATCATCACAATACTATCCCCTAACAAAAAACAATTAATATCATTTATGTAGCGTAATTTTATCAATTTCAAGATATTTTTATAGATTTAAAAACATTTTTATCAATTTGGTGACATTTTAAAAATTCGCTAAATGTATTACTAAGTAGGATGGTTGGTCTGACAGATAAATGCTAACCAAACATCATTTCAGTACTCTCTTCTAACAAAACAAAAAAAAATTTCATTGATATGTAGAAGACCCAAGCCACACGACCAACCCGAAGGTTTATGGCAGCTGTTTGTGTGTCGTTTATATCAATTTGGCGACATTTCCGTCAATTTGGCAAAGTTTAAGAAAAGTTGTCAAATTAGCGATATCCCTCCAAATTCGTAGCTTTGAATTTGCAGATCTGAATGAAACATTCTTATCCCGTTTCAATATACTAAATGAAAACACTACAATTGTATTAGAAGATATACCCGCTCTACTCTTTTTCTGTTTGAACAATCGGCTATGTGAATTTATTGGCCAAACACAATATATGAGTTTATTAGCTAAATACGATATAAGCTTGAAAACTCTTTGCCAAAATAAATGAAATTGATGTACGCAGTCAGCAATTAATATAATTAAAAGAAAAATCAAACCGTCCATTCATAAGATATACTTTTATATCCATTTATCCATTTATTTATTTATTATTTAAATCGAAAAAAAATAATAAAAACATTAACAAACACATTTAATTTAATTGCGATGCCGAGCAACATGACATATCCTCCTAAAATGTTAAAAATTATTAACCACTAACAGCACACCCGTTATTCGTACGGAGTGTATAATTTAAAGAAACTTAAAGTTCGCAATCATGTGCAAATTCTGTTAAAATATTAAATTTATTGCTCCTAAAGAGAAGTTTAAGAATATATGTTCTCACTATGCAAAATTATCTTCACGATCAGATCTGAAGAATAAAACATCCTGCCCCCTTTTGTAAGCAAATTTACAGAAGAAAAAATAGGAATTGAATGAATATATGCAACCCCGTACTAATTATATTGTCGCAGATCAGAAAATATGCCAATGTGTTAGTAGAAGATTACCCGTATTACAATATGCGTCTCAAAAATATTTGCCAAAATAAAAGAGATGACGTAATAAATTGAAAACATCAATAATATCCGTACTCTTTATACCAGTAGGTCGTAATTGATTCCAATATATGCCGATATATATCAAAACATATGTCAATATACCTGTACTACTTATATTCTCGTAGATTAAAAGATATACACGTGTATTTGTAGAAGATTCGTACAACATACAATATATGAGTTTAAACAATTTTTGTCATAATAAAATAATTGCATAATAACTTGAAAATATTAATAATCCTTGAATCAATAATCCCCGAAAATATAAATAATAATAATTTTTAAACCTGAAGACCGTAATTGATATTATCCAGTCAAAAATGCTATAAGAAAAATCAAATCGTTCTTTTCTAAAATATATTTTTCTATCCATTTATTTATTATTCAAATCGAAAAAATAATTATTAAAATTAACAGACAGATTTAATTTAATTGCGTTTCTGAGTAACATGATATAAGATAGAATCTTATAACATGTTAAATATGTCATGTCTTATAACATAAACTGCGAAAGTAAATATCGATTTTGATTTCTCTATACTTCTCATTGTTCCGTAAAAGCTTGTTTTAAATAAACCATGAACCATGGAGATAGATTTCCCCTTTAAATCATGTTTCAAGCAATTCATGTTTTCAGAAAGTGACTAATTAACGCAAAAAATCTCCCATCAAACTCAGAGATTAAATTTTAATTCACTTTCAAACGATTTTCAAGCTTTTCGTTTGGATAAACCACGGAGTTAGGGAGTAGAACTCCTAGGAAAAAGTTCCGTTTTTCATTAATATCTCGACAACCCCAGATCTTAGAAACTCGAAACTTGGACAAAAGTTATGGGGGGATATTTCAAGGCTATTCACCAAATTTCATTAAATTCGGTTCAGCCGTTTTTCCGTGATGATGAGACAAACGAAAATTTCGTTTTTTACTAATATCTCGAGAACCACTGGTCGTAGAAACTCAAAACACGGATATAATTTTAAGTGGGGCTATTTCTGGGCTACCCACAAAATTTCATCAAATTCGGTTCAGCCGTTCTCCCGTGATGGTGTGACAAACAGACAGACAGACAGACAGACAGACAGACAGACAGACAGACAGACAGACAGACAGATTTTCATTTTTATTTATATAGATAGATATAATATCCTCTGCATATACATTTATGGAAACTTATATGTAATCTTAGATATATTTTAAAGTCATAAGTATTTCCTTTGCATACTTAATATTACGTTTTCTCACACTCAAATTTATAAAATATCATAAAATTGACATTTACTTTCTGAAAACACATTTCTCTAATATTATATTAATTAAAACACTTAATTTACAGCCAAATTTTCCGTTACTCTAGTAATTTTACCATGATTACCATTATTAAGAAAACTATTAAAATGTTATGTGGAAAAAAAGATGCTATTTGCGTGCTCAAATGATGAAGAAAATTTAGCATTTAATGAAAGTTCGCGTAAGTTTATTACACACTCTGCGTTCCAAAATAGAAACATTAAACGATTTTGTTTTTCCGCAGATGTGGTTAAAGTTAATGGGAAAATAGCTCAATCACTTTATTTGAATTTAAAATCAATGTTTGCACGTGAGGTTTAAGTGTGATTTAAAACTCATTTACCAATTTTGAAGGCTTTGTGTTGTAACCGGAATGAATTGTGTTTAATTTTTTTTAATTAACGAAAATAGTTTGTAAACAGTCTGTGTTTTGAAACATAATTATTTGTTTAGTAACATTTGTTAAATATATTTAACCACACAATAGTGAGTGTTATTTTAAGTATCTAGCACTGGATTTCCAAATGTAATAGAATATAGAACAATAATAATTATAATAATAACATGAAAATTAAAATAAAAACGCTTTTAAAATTTTAGATTTAAGTTATGCTAATAATACTATTTTCTTTCCAATATCTGTATACATTACATATGATCTTAGTCCTATAGTCTTTATATTATACATATGGTCTTTTTACTGTACATATGGTCATTGTACATTGTTCAATAACCATACGGATTGTACAATAACCATACGTTTTAACCTACATTTATATCAAGAGCGACACACTGGCAAATGAATATTATTTCTTAGATTTAGATATTCCATTACCCGTATATATAAAATATAAAAAAACAATTATATAATACTGGCAAATTTTTTAAATACTATACAGATCCCAATCAGTTTTTTAGAAACTGTACCCATACTGCAACATATGAATTTGAAGAATATTTGCCAGAATGAAACAGATGACGTAAGAAATTGAAAATATCAGTAATCCTTAATTTTTAAACCTGAAGACAGTAATTAATATAATCCAGTCAAAATTGCAATTTCGATAAAATGTACTTTATGTGCATTTCTTTATTTAAATAGGAAAATCTATATAAATAAAATTGAAAATTTGTCTGTTTGTTTGTCCCGTCATTACGGGAAAACGGCTGAACCGAATTTGATGAAATTTTGTGGGTAGCCTGGAAATAGTCCCACTTAAAATTTAGTCTATATTTGGAGTTTGTACGATCAGTGAATTTTGTGAATAGCCTTAAAATAGCACTCCATAAATGTAGCCCAAGTTTGGAGTATCTAGCACCAGGGGTTGTAGAGGTATTAATGAAAAACGAAACTTTTTCCTAGGAGTTCTACTCTGGTAACTCAGTGGTTTATCCAAACGAAAAGCTTGAAAATCGTTTGAAAGTGACTTAAAACTGTATCTCTGAGTTTCGGGGGGAGATTTTTTGCACTAATTAGTCACTCTCTGAAATCATGAATGTTTGAAACATGATTTAAATGAGAAATCTAGCTCCTTGGTTTATATTTCACAAGCTTTTACTGAACAATGAAAATTATAAAGAAATCACAATGGTTATTTAATTTCGCAGTTTATGAGGAAGATTCTATCTTATATCATGCTGCTCAGAAACGCAATTAAATAATTTCTGTCTGTTAATTTTAATTATCATTTTTTCGATTTGAGTAATAAATAAATGAATATAAAAATATATTTTAGAAAAGAACGATTTGATTTTTCTTATAGCATTTTTGACTGGATAATATCAATTACGGTCTTCAGGTTTAAAAGTTATTATTATTGATATTTTCGAGGATTATTGATTCAGGGATTATTGATATTTTCAAGTTATTATGCAATTGTTTTATTATGACAATAATTGTTTAATCTCATATATTATACGTTGTACGGGTAATCTAATAAGTAGTACAGGTATATAGGCATATGTTTTGATATATATATTGGCATATATTGGAATCAATTACGACCTTCTGGTATAAAGAGTACGGGGATTATTGATATTTTCAAGTTATTACGCCATCTCTTTTATTTTGGCAAATATTTTTAAGACTCTGTAATACGGGTAATCTTCTACTAACACACTGGCATATTTTCTAATCTGCGACAATATAGTAGTAGGAGGCTGCATATATTGATTCAATTCAATTTTTTTTTGTAAATTTACTTACAAAAGGGGCCAGGATGTTTTATTCTTCAGATCTGCCCCTGAAGATAATTTTGCATAGTGAGAACGGATATTCTTAAACGTCTCTTTAGGAGCAATAAATTTAATATTTTAGCAGAAGTTGCACTTGATTACGAATTATAAGTTTTGTTATATTATATACTTCGTACGAAGAACGGGTATGCTTCTAGTATTTAATAAAAATCGGCTGCCGTAAAAACACATTGGATTTAGTGGATAATATGCTGGTGATATCACATTCACTTGATTCCGGCCTGTGTGCTAATATTGGCAATGTCTTTATGCACATGCTATGATATTATTATGCAAAAGTCCATTTATTATTGTGAAAAATTATGGCGAAACCTTATTATTTCGCATTTAGAAGTCATAAAGTATCGAATTCTGTAGCAATAATATCAAGTCAATTAATGACTTCAAGAAGCTGTACAACTTTAAATGTTGCGAACCGTTGGCTAGCGCGTTGATGATCGACTGAATCTCGAATTTTAAAAACGAAAGTGTTTATATGTTTCAACTACCCAGTGTTTATATGTAGCAAATTTGTAAAATGGCTACGAGACCATTTTACATGTTTGTTGAAAACGCCTTCTCACGGCCATTTCTACAAACCAATAAATGATTCAATCAACTTACAATAACGGAATTATCTCTGCATTTATATTCCTTCTCCGAAATTACTTATTATAATGTGTAATTCGATGACCATGGGACATATTTATAACTTAATGGCCTTGAAAATGATTTGCTTTTGGATAAGAGAACATTTCAAAGGCATTTATTCCATGGACGTTTTAATAGTCGATATCTAGCTTCGGGTTAAATATTCAATGAATTTGGTTTGAAGCCCATTATAATGCTTAGTTAATGAGCAACACGGAATTTATATTCTTTGTGTATAATTTAAGATGATGGAGCATTTATTTCATTAGGATGTTAGATTTATTAAGATTGATTATAATACAGGAATATTGGAAATATACAAGAAATTAGTGATGGCAGATTCGGAAATACAGTATATTATATCGCTCTATTATAAAATATGTAAAAATTTTGTTACTGATTTAGTGTTTCATATTTGTTGGCAGTACGATTTTGTCCGCTGAAATCTTCGAATCGATCAAACTATGGCTGCATGCTGTTTTAGAATAGTACTATGGAACGCGAAGCTAAGTCCATTCTCCATTGACAATGCTAGGAAAGTGTAAAATGTTCTCCCTGCAATTTCTTTTGAAATCTAGAGGGGAAAAGCACCAGTACAAGCAAACATTCCTATGCGACGAATCTAGGGTTGCTAGGTTCTGATGTTCGGAAGGAGTTCTAATGTATATTTAGTTACGATTCGGAAAAGAAGAACCTGCTTTTTGTTGCGAAACAGCCCGCAAAAATCGCCAAAATCTAAAATTAAAAACTCCGTAATCTCAAATATATCAATTAAATGTTTTTTTTAACACTTTACAACAAAGTTGAAAAGTGTTTATGACTTTGTTCATTCTGTGTGTCTGTCTGTCTGTCTGTCTGTTAGCACGATAACTGCGGTAAAAATGACTTAATCAAATGAAATTTTAGTATGTTGTTCAGACGGTCTGTAGGACCTATGGGAATATAAATGAATAATATCACCCAAATAGTTTTGGACTGAACCCGGGTTGAAAAAAGTAAATACATTGAGCCCTATGGGACCTAATTTTTCAAACATTTTTTAAGCGGATTTAAAATTCACAAATTGCTTCTAAAATTTTAGGTAATATTCAAATTGTTCCATAAAATATATAAAAAAAAATACAGCGAAATATATTCAGTAGATTTTTAAATAAAAATTAAAATAATAATTACACTTCTTATATGAAGCGATCACGTGCCCATGATATGAAAAGATCACGTGACCCACTTCAAAATGATATATGGCATCCATCTTGTCTCAAAATCGTGATTTTTTAAGTTCTTTTTAATTCATATTGAGTGTTGTATCCGTCCTAAAACCCCTTTATTTTTGCTTAAATTCTGTGCATCTACATACTGAAACAACGCAATTACAATATATTTCAGTTTAAATGATCATCCAAATTTGATTATTTCTACAACGAGGCCTATTTTTCACTTATGTAAAATGTCAACGGCAAAATATGTAGAATGAGTTGTATAGAAGAATGAGTTGAAGTTTTAGGCATAGAATTTAATTACTTGTAGCATAGAGTTTATGAATTGTAGCTCCATGGTCTTAATTTTTAAATAAAATAAATTATTATAGTATTGTGATGAATGAAATGGATGGAAAAATGTTATGAATGAAATGCTGTTTTTATAGAGAGATCCAGGCGTGTTATTTTTTCTATGACGTCATTTGAATGAATTTCAGTTGTTTTCGATGAAGTTTTCAAATATAATAAATTATGGTAGTATTATGATTGCTTTAAAAATATTACCGAGGAATGTATTGCATTTTAGAGATGTTTAAACCAGGCAATTTATATTTCAATGCCGTCATTTGAATGATGTTCATTTTTTTCGATAAAGGTCTAAGTTTTCAAATATAATAAATTAATGTAGTATTGTGATAAGTTTTATAATATTACCGAGGAATGTATTGCATTTTAGATTTGTTTAAATAAAATTGCATTGAAGTTGGAAAGTGTTTCATAATCAATGCTTTAAGCCTGATTGATCTTTCTTGTTATACGATGAAAAGAATAAAACCAACCCCCTCACATTAGGACTAGTCGTTTTCGAGATATTTTATTTTTTCATATTTTCGCAACGCCACCTTTGAAAATAAGTCTAGTTACCAAATGACAGCGAAAATTGGATTATAAGTGCAAATTTTGTGTAACTTAAAATAATTTTGGCTGTTATTTTGTGCAATTAAACTCAATTTAAGGAATTATTGAAGAAATTATGAGAAGATGAATATGAGTCTGGAGGAAAATTCAAGTGCTGCTCACAACAGATTTTTAACACCATACAACAAAGTTGAAAAGTGTTTATGACTTTGTTCAATCTGTCTGTCTGTCTGTCTGTTAACACGATAACTGCCGTAAAAATGACTTAATCAAAATGAAATTTTAGTATGTTGTTCAGACAATCTATGGGACCTATGGGAATATAAGTGAATAGTATCACCCAATTATTTTTGGATTGAACCCGGGTTGAAAAAATAAAATACATTGAACCCTATGGGATCTAATTTTTCAAACATTTTTAAACGGATTTAAAATTCACAAATAACTTCGAATATTTTAGGAAATATTCAAATTATCCCATAAAATATATAAAAAAATCTTCAGCAATATATATTCAGTAGTTTTTTAAATAAAAATTAAAATAATAATTACACCTTTTATATGAAGCGATCAAGTGACCACTATATGAAAATATCACGTGACCCACTTCAAAATAAAATATGGCATCCATCTTGTGTCAAAATCGTGATTTTTAAAGTTCGTTCTATTCATATTTAGTGTTGTATCAGTCCTAAAACCGCTCTATTTTTGCTTAAATTCTGTGCATCTACATACTGAAATAACGCAATTTCAATATATTTGAGTTTAAAAGATCATCCAACTTTGATTATTTCTACAACGAAACATATTTTTCATTTATGGAAAATGTAAATATCTAAAGAAGTTGAATGAGTTGTACAAGAATTGCTATTTCTTTAAAGGAAAATCATTTAGTTTATGGAGTCTGCAATATAGCTGATATGAATAAAATATCAATTGATTTTAAAGAGAGAAGGACGATTTTTTCGATGAAGTTTTAAGCATAGAGTTTAATTACTTGTATCTCCATGGTCTTATGTTTTTAAATAAAATAAATTATTATAGTATTATTATAGTATGAATGAAATGAATGGAAATATGTTTATCAATGAAGTGCTGCTTTTATAGAGAGAGCCAGGCTTGTTATATTTCGATGCCGTCATTTGAATAAATTTCATTAATTTTCGATGAAGTTTTCAAATGTAATAAATTATTATTGTATTATGACGATGCTTAAACCAGGCAAGTTATATTTCAATGTCGTCATTTGAATGAAGTTAATTTTTTTCTATCAAGTTTTAAATTTTCAAATATAATAAATGAATGTAGTATTAAGATAATTTTAAAAATATTACCGAGGAATGTATCGCATTTTAAAAATGTTTAAATAAAATTGCATTGAAGTTGGAAAGTGTTTCATAATCAACTTTATGCATGATTAATCTTTCTTGTTAATTCATATTGAGTGTTGTATTCGTCTTAAAACGCTTTATTTTTGCTTAAATTATGTGCATCTACATACTGAAACAACGCAATTACAAGATATTTGAGTTTAAATTTGATTATTTCTACAACGAAGCGTATTTTTCACATATGTAAAATGTAAACAGCCAAAAATGTAGAATGAGTTGTATAAGAACTGCTGTATTTCTTTAGCGCAAAATTATTTAGCTCATGGAGTCTGCATAGCTGATATGAATGAAACATTCATTGATTTTACAGAGAGAAGGATGATTTATTTTCGATGAAGTTTTAAGCATAGAGTTTAATTACTTGTAGTTCCATGGTCTTTAGTTTTTAAATAAAATAAATTATTTTAGCACTGTGATGAATGAAATGAATAGTTAAATCTTATGAATGAAATGGTGCTTTTATAGAGAGAGCCAGGCGTGTTATGTTTTCTATGACGTCATTTGAATGAATTTCAGTTGTCTTCGATGAAGTTTTCAAATATAATAAATTATCGAAGTATTATGATACTTTTAAAAATACTACCGAGGAATGTATCACATTTTAGTGATGTTTAAACCAGGCAATTTATATTTCAATGCCGTCATTTGAATGAAGTTCATTTTTTTCGATGAAGGTTTAAGTTTTCAAATATAATAAATTAATGTGGTATTGTGATAAGTTTTAAAATATTACCGAGGAATGTATTGCATTTTAGAGATGTTTAAATAAATTTGCATTGAAGTTGGAAAGTATTTCATAATCAATGCTTTAAGCATGATTGATCTTTCTTGTTTTTACTGTACTCCTGATTGTAAATATCTTTAGTTTTATACTTTAAACTGCCTATATAATTAAATATTACTCCACTATTAGTTTTATTTTCTATTATACTCCTATTTTACGTTTTCAATTTAATTAACATTAATATAGTATACATTTTGTATATTATGATTAACAAGAAATATCAATCATGCATAAAACATTGATTATGAAACACTTTCCAACTTCAATGCAATTTTATTTGAACATCTCTAAAATGTGACACATTTCTCGGTAATATTTTTAAAATTATCACAATAATACATTAATGTACTATATTTGAAAACTTAAAACTTCACCGAAAAAAAAATGAACTTCATTCAAATGAAGGCATTGGAATATAAATTGCCTGGTTTAAATATCCCCTAAAATGCGATACATTCCTCGGTAATATTTTTAAAATTATCACAATATTACAATAATTTATTATATTTGAAAACTGCATCGAAAACAAATGAACATTTTCAAAGGAAGTCATCGAATTATGAAGCGGCTGGCTCTTTAAATAAAAGCAGCATTTCATTCATTAACATTTTTCCATCACAATACTATAATAATTAATTTTATTTAAAACTTAAAATCATGGAGATGCAAGTAGTTCAACTCTATGCTCAAAACTTCATCAAAAAATCGTTTACTTCTCTGTAAAATCAATTATTGTTTCATTCATATCAGCTATATTGCAGACTCCATGGACTAAATAATTTTGCATTAAAGAAATGCAGCAATTCTTATACAACTCATTCTACGTATTTTGGTGTTTACCTTTTTCATAAGTGAAAAGTAGGCTTTGTTGTAGAAATAATCAAAGTTGGATGATCATTTAAACTCAAATATATTGTAATTGCTTTGCTTCAGAACATTGATGCACAGAATTTAAGCAAAAATAAAGCGGTTTTAGGAAGGATACAACACTAAATATGAATTAAAAAGAACTTTAAAAATCACGATTTTGATACAAGACGGATGCCATATTTTATTTTGAAGTGCGTCACGTGATATCTTCATATAATGGTCACGTGATCTCTCCATATAATGGGTGTAATCATTATTTTAATTTTTATTTAAAAAAACTACTGAAACTGAATACATTTTGCTGAAATTTTTTTTATATATTTTATGGGATAATTTGAATATTTCATAAAACTTTCGAAGGAATTTGTGAATTTTAAATTCGCTTAAAAAATGTTTGAAAAATTACGTCCCGTAGGGTTCAATGTATTTCATTTTTTCAACCCCGGTTTAATCCAAAACTAATTGGGTGATATTATTCATTTATATTTCCATAGATCACACAGACCGTTGTGGACAACATACTAAAATTTCATTTTGATAAAGTCATTTTTACGGCAGTTATCGTACTAATGGACAGACAGACAGACAGACAGACAGAAGGAACTGTCATAAACATTTTTCAATTATAAAGTGTCAAAAATGAACTTTAAAATGTTTTAAAACAGTACAAGAATTTTAGGGGAAGAGCATATACAATTCGATTTTTTTTTCTTTAAAAATTTCTTGGGACATATGCAGAAAATATAAAATTATCAAAAATATTCATAAAATACTTGCAGGTATACAGATAACTTGCAAAATTGTTGTGAATAGGAATTTGCACTGTTGTATATGGTCCCAGAAAATGTTTAAAATAATATTCAGCTATTTTTAGAACCGTAATGGAAAACATTCTTTGTCGGAAATGGTAAAGTAATAGATGCGGTAGCAGCAGGCTGATAAAATCTGTTAACGGAATATACAAGATGTTTAAGAAAAAGTGAACTGTGGATGTTTATTTTTAAACTGTTGGTTGTAGATAAATAGTTTTAATAGCAAATATGCTTTAAATAAAGTAGACAATTATGCAACGGTAATTTAAATAATGTGCAATATTTTTGTAAAGAATTAAAAAAAAAAAATTTTTATACATCCTCTCTAACCAAAAAAATGACAGTAATGTTGCCCATACTTTATTTAGTCAAATTAAAATATTTGGATCTCAAAAGTGAAAATTTAAAAGTACTAAATTGTCAAACTTCCTGACCTACACCACTTTATCGTGTCCTTTTCATACGTTTGTAGTCACAGTAATTCATGAATCCAGGGGTCGTTTACAAATTGAATTGATTAAAATAAATCATACACTACGGTTTTAAAACGAGTTTTTCTTCGGCTGTGTGACAGAACAGACAGGTGATATTCTTATTTTAAAACAACAATTATTTTACGTTCAGAATTGTTGAAATACTTCCCCGAAATTCTACGATTTTAAAATGACTTTTTTTTCAGTAGTGATTGAAAGAACTGACAGATTATATTTTTGTTTTACGAACATCAATTAGTTCACGTTCAGAATTGTTGAACATTTCCCCGATATCCTATAATCTTAAAACGATTTTTTCTTCAGCAATGGGACAGAACAGACAGGTGATATTATTGTTTAAAAACATCTATTATTTCACGTTCAGAATTGTGGAAACATTTTCTCTAAATCCTACGATTTTAAGACGATTATTCTTCAGCAGTAGGGCAGAACAGACATTTGATATTCTTGTTTAAAAACACCAATTATTTCACGATCAGAATTGTTGAAACAGCTCCCCGAAATCCTACGATTTTTAAACGATGATCTACGATGATCTACGATTTTTCTTCAATGATTGAAAGAGCTGACAGATTATATCTTTGTTTTACAAACATCAATTATTTCGCGTGAAATTTTGAAATATTTCACCGAAATCCTACGATCTTTTCACGTACCCCTCAAGGGTACGGGTACCTCAGATTAAGAAGCGATAATTTAAATCGAACTCGCCAAATATCCCCAAGTTGGAGATATTTCGCCAAATTCGTCCCAAGGGGGGTCACCGAACTACTCCAAGGTCAAGCTAAATTACAATAACGGTTGCCTGTTAGGCATTCGTAACAATACATGAGCTCTGTATATTAATTCACTTATCGTAATCAAAATCTATGAATAAAATAATATGCAGTTAAGAAATCCTTTACAAAACTGCATATTAACTCTATCACAATGTTAGAAATCTTTGTCCTTATCTGTAAAATAATTTGCTATGTATTCGTCTTCTGGAAAACCTTAAAACGACATTATTTGATGATAACGGTACGCAGTTAAAATTTAATGATTGTAAAAATGGTTTGTTTTGGAAAATGGGCCACATCTTAAAAGACTTTAATGTTATGAAAGCTCTTATAATTGAGCCTCAGCTTCATGCTGAATGTTTGATGAATTTGGATGTAAATGCATTATGGATATTAGCAATTGACAATAAAAATTTATGTCCCAGATGATTTGAGAAAGTTTAATGACTTGAGAAAGTTTATTTTAAAAGCACGCTGTATTTATGGAGTTATATTAATTGGTAATACTGTTCAAATTTGTAATTATCCTTTAGAACACTAATTTATATCAGTTGTCAGATATATAGGTGTAGTATGATATAGTTTTATCTTTTTGCCTCCAAAAGGCTATAGTATTCCTAATAGAAATGTCTATGATACATTAATGACCACTTGTGAATATGAAATAATCCACATTTTAATTGTTATTCCGAATCATGTTAGGAAATGAAAGAAGGAATATTATATCTGTCTTTGAAATAGCGGTAAAGAAATTTAATTATGAAGAATAATATTTAAATGTGTAGCAACAGTTCTAAGACAGTTTTAGATGCTTTGAGTTTGAGACATATTTCGCCCAAAGCTATAATGCTCGTCTTGCAAAATGAGCATCAACAATCAAACAGTCCGAATCTGCTATGATCAAATACAAGCACAGCTAAGGTGATCTTTAGTGGTCATTTCAGCCCTAACCCGTGAATGAAATATCGGTAACTGATATGTGATGCTAAATATAATTGCATTGCAAAACCCGAAGCTATTTTTATTCTTGCTCTTGAACATTCCGTTAATTTTTCTAGTTATTTCTAGAACAAAATTAAAAACTATTCAAAAATGTCTTAACACTAGAACGACGGAGGCGGTCATTCTGACCGCATAACTACTTTGAGAAACGATTTCTCCTAAACTGCTAATCCCAGCCCATTAAAAATTTATGACTTTTCTTATTTTCTGAAAGTAATAATTAAAATAAGAAAAGTCATAAAAATATAATGGACTGAGATTAACTCATTTTGGAGGAATTGATTCTCAAAGTAATTATGCGGTCAAAATGACCGCTTCTAAATTTAAAATTCTATGATTGAAACCTAAAATACCTATACTATTAATTAAACTAATTAAAATTCAGTTTTCGATATTTATATTGATCTAATTATATCTTTATGTTGACCTAATTATACCTGGGGAAATATTGTGACGGGATCGAAAAATGAAATTAAAGTTTTCGGTTAAGTTATAACTGGATCGAAAGTATTTGAGGTGATGTGCGTGTGCATATATGTTAGTGTGTGTATGTCTGTTCGTGTGTGTGTATGTCTGTTGATGTGTGTGTATGTGTGTGTTCGTTAAACTGTGGACGTACTATCTCACGAATGAATAAAGCATTTAGAAAATCATTGAGTACGATTATTACAAATAGTGAATACTGAAATCCTATTGAATTTAAAATCAAACGAATATTCGGAACAAACACCCATTCCCGTACGAGTTTTTGAAAAAAAAATCAGTAAAAAATAGGGACATCTAATAACAATAAATAGATAATTATTCCAGACGTAATTTTTTATTACACAACGAATAGTACAGACATTGGAACGCTAACATGAACTATTTTCAAGATATTGCAAAATTTTTAAATTAACTGTTGAAAAAATATTAAAAAAAATCTGATGTGGGCAACACATGACTTTCCTTATATAATGTAATGAATTTACTACTTTTACAGTAACAAAAAAAAGGTTTTTCTTATAGTAGATGCTAATATTCTTTCCAAGATATTGAATTTTCGACAATTTGTCGTCATTTTCATTGATTTAGCGTCATTTCTATCCATTTAGCGAGATTTTCGTTAATTTGGCAACATTGCAAAAAGTCGCCAAGTTGGGGACATTCCGCCAAATTCGTCGCCAAAATCTCGCCAAGCGTTATGGACGAAGAAATAAGGTTTTCTTACAGCAGATAAATGACTATTGGCGTTCAAATACAAAAGTATTACTCAAAGTATTTTTTTCATGAATGGAACGAGCTAGATCCACGAAAATGATGTCACCCAATTTATGGCATGGTACTACATATGAAAAGTGAACATGTTACTCAATAGGAAATATTTTTTTTTATTTTATATAACTTTTTGATAATTGTTTTGAAAAATGTGCAATATCTCGAGAACGGTTCCTGTTAGCGTTCTAAAATTTATGTTAATCGTTTTCTAATGAAAAATTACATAAGAAATGTCTATTTGCGTAACTTTATTAGCGGTTTTTATTTTTTGACGATTTTTTCAAAATTTCATTCGAAAATTTAGAGGATTCTGAATATTTGATTGCGTATAAAAACAATAGGCTTCCAGTGTTTACGGATTGTGATTTTTATACCAAATTTCGTTCGTATCGGTCCATTCGTTCGTCAGTTATCGTATCCAGAGTCTCACTGACACACACACACACAAACACACACACACATACTTTCACACACACACACACACACACACACACACAGACACACACACACACACAAACATCACTTCAAAAATGTTTGATTCGTGATCAGGGATGCTTGAAACGTGCTCTCCCGTCGAAAACTCGAATTCGAATTTTCGACCCCGTCACAATTCTTTCCTTATACATTATGTATATAAGGAAAGTAAAAAACTAGTACCTTCAATAGAGTTAAGTAGAAAATCATTTCATACGCAGTTATTCATTGGAAAACGAATGACATAGACTTTAAAAGGCTGGCATGAACCGCAGCAACTCAAGGCAGCACTTATAAAAAATATTTCGTAAAATTAAAAAGTAGCAGGTATTTCAAATATGTTCACTTTGCATATGCAAAAAAATTTGTTATAACACTTTTGTGGTAGTTTGTTCCATTCATAAGAGAATTTACTATTACGACGTATTCTCTCAAATCGTGGGTGTACTCTCAGGATACAAGGATGA